>OVBA01000823.1:0-54613 GCA_900406435.1 Lepidium aucheri
GATTCTTCTTGAAGCATCATTCGAATTGGTTTCGATTATTCTACATTGACACAACCCTTTAACTATTGGACCATTCAAATCTTTACGAGCTTAGTTGGTTCAGATTCATCCTATTTGTTTTTTGTTTTGTTTTACAGGGTTCGAATTTCTTCTTTTTTTGATAAAAGCAGGTTTTAAAATTCTTCCAATAATGAAATATTTTCCCGGTCATTGGTATACATTTTAAGTGCAAAGAAAATCAAATTTTAACGGGTCCCAGAGATTAGTCTGAACTTATATTTTAGATTCCATTGGTTTAATAAAATAAGAATTATTCTTTTTTCCGAATATTACTTTCATTATGATAAAAATCAAAAGGTTGATTGTACATCTAAGGAGCATACAACCAAAGATAGGAAAATTAGAGTGCAGAACTCATAGCCGATCATCAATGATTAAGGTAACCTAGGAAATAAAAGAAGGCTTAGTAAACACAAGTACTTTCTAAAGAAAATCAAATCTAGAACCATTAGTTTTGATTTGCCGTAGATTGCCAAAAGAGTAGATTCCATAAATCCTTTAACTTGCACTTTAAGAAGACCATGGGGCTTTGTTTGGGTAAGTATCCGCAGCGTCCGGGTAGCGCTTCCTTTTAGACTCCTAATTTAGTAAAACCTGAAGCTCAGCTTGCGTACCAGAAGTGGCTAAGTCTAAACCAAAGTGTGTAGAGAGTGTGTTGATCATGTCGATTGTACCAGCATGGTCATCTTTTTGATCATTTGTTGGTGCTTGATTACCTTCCAGTCCGTGTTCTTGCACTTGAGTTTGGAGAGTCAGAGCTTGGGCGTGTGGTGCTGGATGAAGAGTTTCCACCTCCATAGCTTAGTGATCCATTTGTGATACCACAGATGAGATTTCTGGCGGCAACAAGTTTTCCTCCGCATCATGCAAGTAGTCTTCAGGAGTTGGAGTGTACGAGCATACAGTTATGTCATGCGTCATTTTCTGACAATTTAGGCAGAAGTTGGAAATCCCTTCATAATGAAAAAAGACAAAAAGTCTTTCCCCATTCTGAAAACGTAAAGGCTTGAAAAATTTGAGCCTGTCAAACGGATTAATATTGACTTTAACCCTTATTGTGGAGGCTCTTAACATGGATTCTGGTTGGACATCGATTTCCTCTATTTCACCCAACTCTTGGGCTATCAGACGAGTGGTCATTGCGGATGCATATTGAGGAGGTAAATCTTGTATCTGAATCCAAACTGGTATCGGAGAGAAAAAAAACCGTGGCTCAATCGGTGCCCATCTTTGTAGAAGAACAAGCTAACCATTGTAAGTTATTGGTTGCCTCCTGAGTACGGACTTGAGGTTGGTTTTAGACGAAAACATGAACTGGACGAAGTCGTGGTCAATGATTTGGTCAAAAACTCTGGTTTCCATCTTCCAGATTCTTGGAAGGTCCTGAGCCATCTCCACTAAGTTCTGCTCCATGTAGTTTATAGGACGAGCAACTATACTTCTTTTGCTCAGCTCCGTGGAGTTACAATAGGCAAAGTTTGGAATGAAAATGTCATTATCGCGTCTCCCCATGTGGAATTGCTCAATCGCGGCCCATAAATTATCAACCATTGTAAAAGAGAGGATGAGTTTTAGAGCTGCTGGTGTAATAGGTGATCTGCTAAACTCACTCTCTCTGTTAGCTTCTTATAAACTAGTACAATAATAAGAAGTAGTGTCGTTCTGTTTAGCCACAATTATTCAAACTAGTAAAAACATTAAATTTTTACCAACAAAAATAATGTTTTTTGACTATCCATAGACGGTTTTAGTAAGAAAATAAAACCCCAAAGTTCGAAAGGTACTAGAAATTAGTCTAAAATTAAATATAAGACTTTTCCAATTTTTTGAAAAAGAAAACAATAAAAAATACATTTCTATTTTCCTCGATCGAACAATACTTCTTCGGCAAATGACATTCCATTATTCTAAATTCTCGTTCTGGTTTGATGTTTTGATACAGTTATTATGTATATGTTAGGTCAGTGCTGGTTTGAAAGCTAGCTTATAGAATATGACAGTTATCGAATATATTATAGCTTGGACGTGATTCACGTTGTTCATTTAAATATCTAACTTAACCAATGTTTAACTACTTTGACAAAAACGCTGTCCACTCCAATCATCATTCTAAGGTTAAAATTATTGCTATCCATCTATTTCTTTAACATTTGAAGGGTACTAAAATGACATTAATGGTCCACCATATACATCTTTTTGTGATTGTGGTTACTTTTTCTTTCTTTTTTTTATTAATATGAGTGGTTACATTTAACATCCGTAAATATGAAATTGAACCACCCACAAACAAGTGACAATGTAGGAATTTAACCGCTCGAATTCGTTTTAGCGAAAGCATAAAGTAACAAACGATAAAAAAGAAACTAACGGTTAAGGAAAAACTCACATAGCTGAGATAAATGTCTCATTACTTTAACTTAATAAACTGCCCGCGGTGTATTCGGGTTGATGCGTTTTTGAGTTCCAGTATAGAACTATGACTGAGACTAGTCGACGATCGAAATCTATGAATTGAAGTGTCTACTCTACACTCTTGGACTCTAAACAGACGGTGAGAGATATTTTTTCTTTCGTTTTTATCGCAGAAAAAACTTGTATAGAATAAGAAGAGAAGCTCGGTTTTATAGGAGGAAGAGAGTTCATCTCAAGGCTCGGGAAAGTACATTTATTTAAGACCAAATCCCAAAGATCATGCGTCCATTTAAAATCGAATCACGGAGGTAATTAAACCGAATCTCGTTTCATTTAATGCTCGTTTGAATGCAAGCGTAACGGGAGGCATTAAACGCAAGGCAAGAATCGTGGTGCCTTTAAGAGCTTTTAATATGAGATCTTTGTTTTTAAGACTAGATTTTTCTTGTAAGACTGGCCAAAAAGAATATGCGCATTGTGAGCCAAAAGCCTACATTCTCCCGAGCCTTGAGCCCTGAGCACCAACACAGGCATCGGCATAGCACAATGGTGGCAGCGTGTGCATGTGTGGTGTTTCCCTTCTCTCCTCCTAGCTCTCTAAACTAGTCTACAAGTGTGATAATATATATACACAAACAACTAAGTTTTTCTTAGCAATATGGGACTTTGGAACAACTTAAGTGATTTAAGTTGTAGACTTTCTCAAGCCCAATCCTATTTCTCATTCAAACATAACCATCATTTGACCCATTAAGCCATTTGGCCTTTAATGATAATCGATGGTCCAACAATCTCCCAGATGAATAGAAATGACTCGAAACATAAGACTAGATGACTCAATAGACTCTACTGACTAGATTTATCCTATAGACTAGATAGACATACAGACTTTCGAGAGTGTAGATGAAAATAGACTGTGTCTGAGTAAGTAGCATTTTTCAGCTTTGAACCACTCATAGTTAATATATGTCGGGTTTACTTGGCCAGGAGGTGAAGATGATGTCTTGAACCACCTGGAAGTTTAGTGTAAACCTAGAGAACATATATAACCCAGCTCAGTTTAAAGTAGATTTAAGTTCTCTATTGTGTTCATTTTTGCTTTGAACTTTGCCTTGTAATTCATGACTGAACTTGGAGAGTATAGTCTTACCTACATTCTCCTCGAAACGGCCTTTCTTTCACACTCAATAGGTGATTTGCCAAACATTTGGATGTACAGAAGTAACCTATAATACTTCACTTATCAACCAATTATTGGACTTAAATCATTAAAAGTTTAACACTTACCCTCAACGTTCTACAGGTTGCACTGTTTATCTTTTAGAAATTGGGTAGAGTCCTAATCCTCACAGTGAGCTTTAGAGATATTATCTGATTTCGTTGGCCCTTTGAACCTACTTCTTGGGATCTCCAGTCATGTAAGTGGGGTTTCTACCAGACATCTTCTTAGTTCATAGGTTTTAAACCCATTCATCTTGATGATTTTACCACTTGATCTCAAGACAGTCCTTTGGTAAAAGGATTTTCTAGATTGTCAGCTGACTTGATGTAATTGATGGTGATGACACCATTTGAGATCAAATATCTAATGGTGTTGTTCGCCTCCTTATATGACGAGATTTACTATTATAGATATTATTTTGTGCTCGGGCTATAGCCGATTAACAATCACAGCGAATGCATAGTGCCGACTCAGGTTTCTACCACATAGGAATATCTTCTAAAAAACTTCAAAGTTATTCTGCTTCTTCTGCTGCTTTATCTAAAGCTATAAACTCCGACTCCATGGTGGATTAAGCTAACAAAGTTTGTTGTGAAGATTTCCAAGATAATGCTGCAAACCCTAGAGTAAAGACGTATCCACTTTGGAATTTCGAGTTTTGGAATCATAATCCCAGTTAGCATCACTGTATCCTTCCAATACTTGAGGTTCTCTACCATAGTGCAGCCCATAAGTTTTTGTATGATATAAGTAATTCAGTACTCTAGTTATGGCTTTCCAGTGTTTATGTCTTGGATTGCTTGTGTAACGACTTATTACGTCGAAGGAATGTGCTAGATCAGGTCGAGTATAGTTAGTCAAGTACATCAGACTACACGTACGTACTCTACCTGTTACATTGCTTCACCGGAGTTTTTGGTCAGATGAAGTTGTGAGTCAACAAGAGTTTTTGCAGTACCACTTGTATAGTTCTTGAATCGTCCAAGAATCTTTTCAGCATAATGACCTTAAGACAGAATAGTTCCGTCGGAAGTTCATGTGATTTTAAACCCTAAGATGACATTAGCAAGACCCATGTTTTTCATGTCAAATTTATTGTTGAGTAAATTCTTAGTTTGTTGGACTATGTCTTTGTTGCTTCCTATTATAAGCATGTCATCTACATATAAACATAGCATTGCATATGCGTTTTTAGTTTGTCTAATATAGATACATTTATCACACTCATTTATGTTGAAATCATTTGACATCATTACATTGTCAAATTTTTCATGCCAATGTTTTGGAGCTTGTTTAAGACCATACAACGACTTAACAAGTCGACAGAGTTTGTGTTCTTGTTCTGGAGTAGCAAACCCTTCATGTTGTTTCATGTGATATCTTCCTCTAAATCGCCTTAGAAAAGCAGTTTTTACATCCATTTGATGAATCTCCAAATCTCTTAATGCTGTAATTCCTATCAGCATTCGAATGGAGGTTATTCTCATCAGTGGAGAACATGTATTGAAAAATCCAGACCTTCTATTTTTCTGAACACTTGTACCACAAATCTAGCTTTATACTTGTCTATAAAGGCATCAGTCTTTGTCTTTGTTTTGAATATCCATTTCCATCCTAATACTTAAATCCTTCTGGGAGATCGGTTAACTCATAACTATGATTTTGCATAATAGAGTCCATCTCACTGTTGACGGCTTCTTTCCAACAGGAAGCGTCTCATTTAGACATGGCTTCACTGAAAGTTCTTGGTTCATTTTTGACCAGAAAAATCATCAAAAATCATCATTGTAAGATTTTTCCTTGCGAGCTCTTTTGCTCCATCTAAGTTTATCTTGTTGATTTTCTGAGTCAAACAATGCAGTCCTAGAAGTACTAGGCTTGTGACTTGTGCTATCTCTTTATTCACGAGTTCTCTTTGGATTTTGTTTATCCTTATATGAAAACACGTGTTCAAAGAAAAATGCATTTCTTGATTCCATTACCGTATTGACATGGATATCTGGTATCTCTGATTTAAAAACAAGAAATCTATAGGAATAAATGTTATGTGCATATCCGAAAAATATACAATCAACAGTTTTTGGTCTGATTGTGACCTTTTGGAAGGTGGGACAGCCACTTTTGCCAAGCACCCCCACATTTGAGGTATTTATATTATGGTGGCAAGCCTTTCCAAAGCTCATAGAGCATTTTCTCGGTGACTTTTTGTAGAAAGGATGTAATTCTTGGTAAGTAGTGCTCCCCCCCCCCCAAATTTTGGGGTACAACAGATTCCTATAAGATTGCGTTCATCATCTCTTTCAGAGTTCAATTTTTCGCTCAGAAATTCCATTAGATTATGGTGAATATGGAGTAATAGTTTGATGTATAATGCCATTTTCTTTGCAAAATGCATTAAAAGGTCCATCGTATTCACTTCTTTTGTCACTGCGAACTGTTTTAATAGTGCTGCTAAGTTGATTTCCAACTTCTCTTTTATATTCCTTGAATTTTTCCAAGGCTTTATCTTTGTTATGTAATAAATATACATAATAAAATTTTGTTAATCATCAATGAAAGTAACAAAGTACTTTTTGCCTCCTCTAGTTGGCATAAATTTTAAATCACACAAGTCTGTGTGAATTAAGGCTAGAGGTTTAGTTGTTCTTTGAATTGGGAATAATGGTTTTTTAGTGAGTATTGCTTGTGAGCGTACATCATATTTTGCTTTACTTGTTTTGCTTTTAGGTATTAGATTCAGGCTCATAAGTCATTGAATAGACTTATAGTTAACATGACCTAGTCGTTTGTGCCAATTATCAAAAGAGCCAACGAAACAAACAATTGGGTTCTTCTCATTCATTGAAACATCAGAAACTACATCAGAAGTAGAAGGAACAACAATATTATTAGCAACAACATTATTAGCTGCAGCAGCAGCAGAAGTTGAAGCGCCAGCAGCAGAGTTAGAAGCAGTAGCATCAGAGACGTCTACTCCCTTACGAAGGACAGCTTGGACACACATATTGGGTATTCCATCCTTCTGGTAGGCTTTTCCCACATACAGACCAAACTTTTTCAGAATCATTGTTCCTACAATGAATTTGATTCCAAAACCAGCTTCATCCATCAGAGTTGCGGAGATCAAGTTCTTCCTTATATCAGGGTAATGCTTGACATTCTTAAGGGTGACTTCACGTCTAGAGGTGAACTTGAGTACCACACAACCGACTCCAAGCACTCTAGACCTAGAGTCGTTCGTCATTTGCAGCTTGTAGTCCGGCGGACTCGGGCAGTATGAACTGAATAACTCTCTGTCAGTACAGAGGTATTGAGGCACAAGTGTCGTATCCCCATTCTCTTGGGTTACTTTGTTGAACCATGCTACATTCAATAATTACTGCCCTTAGATTTTCTTGTGTCATATTCACTTAGTCGTTCTTTTGCCTGTTGTTCTTGGGCTTTCTACGACATTTATCATATATGTGGCCCAACTGCCATAGTTGTGACATTTTCCTTTGAACTTTTTCTTCTCATTGGGCTTAGTCTGCTTCTTGAAGCTTGTCGAAGAAACAAAATTCAGAAAAGACGAGGCAACAACTTTGCATTTTCCCTTGGATTTGTGCTGAACCATGTGCACATTATGTTGGGGAAGGACAACCGAGTTTGAACCATGGTTCCTTTCTTCGGTTTGCAGACTATTGAGAAGATCTTTAAGACTCATCTTCTTTCGCTTATGCTTGAGGTAGTTCTTGAAGTTGTACCAACTGGATGGAACCTTCTCAATGATGGTGTTTACTATGAAGGGTTCACAGATTGACATACCTTCAGATTCAACCTATAGCCAGATCAGCTGAAAGGCTTCCACCTGTTACATCACCGGTTTCGAATCCACCATTTTAAAATTCAAAAACTTTTCCACAGCATATTTCTGACAACCAGCATCTTCAACCATGTACTTCTTTTCTAGGGCTGTCCATAACATCTTAAACATCTTCTTTGAAGAGCTTGTTCTCAAGGCAATTTAAGATCCAACATTTACACAAGTCGTCAGAATGTTTCCATGCTTCCACAGTATTAAACAATATTTTGTCTGTGTTACCCAGAGGAAGGTATTGTTGATCCACTTTGACAAACTTCTCAAACTGGAGATTTGTTTGAAAAATATCATCTTTAGCTGCCATGATTTGAACCCTTGACCATCAAATTTTTCTGGCAACGGTCCCATCGTTGGAGCTGATTGAAGCATGGGTACTGGCACAACTACATTAGCCTGTTGTGCTACAGCGTTTTGACCAGTCACTGAAGGAAGACCGTTTCCACCGAACAAGTTTCGACGTGTCATCTCATCAGTCTGGTTGTTCATAGGTAAACCGGTGTTTCCATTAAGCACCTGATCATCCATGGGTGTGTCTCGAGATCGACGTGTCATTGGTAGACATCTGAAATGATGAACACACTTGATCAGAATAATATCACGATTTCTTAAATAATTTGAAACAATTCATAGAACCTATTAAGATTTACAAATATAGTTTCTAAAGTTGTGATTATAAAATTAAATAAACAATCTGCAGAATTTTGGAGAAAAATTTGCAAATTCGTTTGAATAATTTTTTTTATTTCTTTTTTATTTTTTCTTTTTGAGTATGCAAAGTCAAAAATGATTCACCTTTGGTTTGTAAATTTCATTCAAGATTTGATTTTTGATTTTCAAAAAAAAAACTTAATCCAATTCGCAAACCCTTTTTAAGTTTTGGTTTTTTAAAAAAATCACTTTTAAAAATTAAAAACAATTCACAAAGGTATTAATCTTGCAAATACTATTAATAATTTTTAGTTTTATCAAAACACAAGAAACGATTTGCAGAGCAATGAGCTTGCAAATTCCATTACTAGAGTGAATATGGATTAATAAACGATCTGCGGAGACCAACAGAGGAATTGCAGATAACGTTTACACTGATTGATTTTCTAATTATCGCTCAAATAAAACGATCTGTAAAGACACGAAGGTAATCGCAGATGTCGTTTATTGATTATGAAACCTGCAAAATGTTAAACAGAAAAAACAAAGGCAGATTTCGATTTCGTTAAACCCAATCCAAACTAGTAAATATTATCTAAACAAAGATGGATTTTATTGAGTTAAGACTGTAGGAACCTAACTGCTCGGATTTGGTTCAGCGAGAGCATATAGTAATAAATGATAAAAAAGAAACAAACGGTTAAGTCATAGAGCTGAGACGAATGTCTCCTTACCTTTACTCAATAAACGTCTATTGTGTACTCGGATTGATGCATTTTTGAGTCCCATGATAGAACTGTGACTGAGACCGGTTGATGATAGACCAATGATCATAATCTATGAACTGAAGCGCCTACTCTGCACTCTCGAACTCTAGACAAACGGTCAGAGTTGTTTTTTCTTTGTTTTTATCACAGGAAAAATGTCTATAAAATGAGAAGAGGAGCTCAGTTTTATAGGAGGAAGAGACTTCACTTCCAAGCTTGGGAAAGCGCAACAATTTAAGACCAAATCCGGAGATCAAGCATCTATTTAAGATCAAATCTCAGAGGTAAGTAAACCGAATCTTGTTTTGTTTAATGCTCCTTTGAACACAAGCGTAATGGTAAGCATTAAACGCAAGACAAGAATCACGATGTCTTTAAGAGCTTTTAATACAAGATCTTTTTCTTTAAGGCTAGATCTTTCTTGTAAGAATTGACCCAAAAAATACGCTTGTTGTGAGTCGAAGGCCCTGAGCCCCGATCCTCGAGTCTCAAATCCCAAGCCCCGAGCCCCAAACCCCAATCCCCGAGCCCCAAGCTCTGAGCTCTGAGCTCCATCACCGGCATGGCGGCGGCAGTGGCGTACATGTATGGTATTTCCCTTCTCTTTTCTTAGTTCTCTAAACATAATCTACAAGTGCGATAGTATATATACACAAGCAACTAAGTTTTTCTTACCAATGTGGGACTTTGGAACAACTTAAGTGATTTAAGTTGTAGGTTTTCTCAAGCTCAATCTCATTTCTCATTCAATCATAACCATCATTTGACCCATTAAGCCATTTGGCATTCATTAAGCCATTTGGCATTTAATGATCTTTCCAACATTTGTTTTTGGAATAATTTGGGTGATTTGAGAGTTTAATTAGAATAATATCTCTAATCCAACTTGATTATGTCCGAAGGGTGGAAAAACAAAATAAAAGCATCTGAAATGATGCTGATGAATAGTCTAAAAAATCAATTTCACCTCTACAGGCAAAATCAAATGATCAAGCAAGAGTGTTGTGGTAAGACCCCTCCTCTTTTGGACTGGTTAAAATGTAATATTGATAGGTGCTGGATTAAAAGGGGAAATCGAAGTGGGATCGGATGGGTCTTAAGAGATCATACGGGACAAGTTGTTTGGGTTGGTGCTAGAGCTATTCCACATATAAAATCGAACCTCGAAGTATAGGCCGAGGCCATTAGATGGGCGGTTCTTAAATGGATTAATTTTTGATACTCCAATATTATTTTTGAATCTGATGCAAAAGAGATAATTGATGCTTTGAAATGTATCAATGACTGGCCTACATATCTTGGGAAGCAATATGTGTATTTTGCGACTAAGTCATATCCGCTACAAAAGCCCAGTTATGAAGTCAAGCCCAACCGAAAAATATTCTCATAGATAATATTATGCTAACGATGGTGAAGATTTCCACTATTCTTATAGATCCTATTATGATAAGAATTAGGAAGATTTCTATTATTTTAGTATTATCAATATGTCAATAATAAACACTATATATAGGAAGCTTATGTTCTTGTATCATCAACCAACTCAATAATTCTATTCTGTAGTTTTTACATGGTACCAGGAACAAAAATCCTAATTTTTATTTTCTTATGCATTTTTCTCTTTGGTTTCTCGAAAAAATAATAATCATGGAAGAAGACAGTATTGAAGAGTCTGATGATTCAGATGATGATGTAAAATCATGTTTAAAAAAAAAAGTTTTTTCTTAAAATAAAAAGAAAAGGTTTTGTTTCACGTTTTCTCCTTTTTGTCTTATAATTTCTTTTTTTTTGGTGTTGGTGCAAGAATTTTTTTAATGGTTCTAAGGTTAAAGAGTTATCATGAGAATTCAAAATTTTTGTTGGGAATTATTCTTCCTTTTTCTAAATTATTCTTAGGTTTCTCCTATTACGAGGGAGTTTGATTACTATTTCAGAGATTCCTATTGCAACACTCATGTTTTAGGTCATTCTTAATCCTAATTAATAGACTGTCCGAGATAAGGACAATTGTTTATGGAGCTGCAGAAGTAGCGCCCACGGGATATTAATCTCTTTTTCTAATTAAGATCAAAGACGAGATGAAGTTATATCTCTAGTTTTCAAGATTAAATAATATACCCCAAGGCGTCTATTGACAAGTTTTGTCCATCCTCAACCAGTATCCATAACAAAGGTGTTCTGTTTTGTGATTGCGGATTTCGTATTTTGCATCTTAGCTTTGTCGTGCGGGGGAGTATTTGAGATATCTTGGAAAGCAAGATGTGTATTTTGCAGACCAAGTCATATTGACCACAAGAGCCTAGTTATGAAGTAAAGCACAACCGAAGAGTATTCTCATAGATCCTATTATGCTAAGAATTGAGAAGATTTCATTGTTTTTATAGATCCTATTATGATAACAATTAGTAAGATTTCTGTTATTTTAGTATTATCAATTTGTCAATGATAAATATTAAGTGTGCTGACTATTTATCTCGAGAGAGTCTCAAACTATTTGCGCCCTTTTGGCAATTATTTGATTATTATCTTAGCTATTTACAAACAATTGTAAACGATGAAGTTTCTCATTAATAAAATTTGAAGTTAAAAAAAAATACTATATATATGAACCTTATGTTCTTGTATCATCAACCAATTCAATAATTCTATTCTATGACTTTTATACCAGAAAAGTTCGAACTTAAATACTATCTCCTAATCATTTTGCTCTCGATCATGACCGTGTGGGCAATTTTCAAACATTTTTCAAATCTAATTTCTTATGAATTTACAAATAAGTATAAATTGATATCTCGCCATGCTATTGGTCCAAATGCGTTGCCCACAAGCGCCAATAAACTATTTAATATTTCTAGATTTTTTGCACCCAGTAGAACTTGACAAAAAGGCATTTTATGTTAAAAGTATTATACATTTCTATTTTGTAAAGGCAAATATTTTCATCATTCTTATAATTTAATAGATAAAGCTCTTCTGCAAATATTTTGAAGTTGTACTAAAACTTATTTATCTAATATTTTTAGGTCCACATGTTTACGCAAGGGATATCAAACCGCTCACTCGTCATACTAAACTTATATGAACAATATATTTTTATTTTCTTATAACTTGAATATTCATTTTTGTAATACGTAAACACGATTGTCGTTTACATAGATAATTACAAGTTCCTTATATTTAAATTCATATACAAGTAACTAGTATTATGATATGATTGCAACTAGTTTGTCACATGAAACCATACATTTGAATATATTCAAAATAATATCCTCAGCGACATGCCATTCACTTTTTATCATTTAATAATGTTTTGTAAGTTCCACTTTTTTCATTATTAATTTGGTAGCGGGTCACTTTTATAACTTTGAATTGTAAATGTATACGATACAATATAACTCTATACGTGTATTTTAAGGACGAAAGTTACCAACTAATGTTTTACTAATCTTCTACTTCAACTAATTATCTCATTTTTGTATCTTACTTAAAACAATTAACTTTAACTTATTTCAATCGCCGAACTTTTATTGATTCTAGAAATAAATAGATTTTCCGGAAACAAAATGTACGTACAAGGGCATTGAAAACTAGTCGGAAAAGTCATCATAAATCTTCACATATAAATAATCCAGTGAAAACAATAAAACAAAAATGGTTGAATATAATTTGATAGAAACATGTTTAGCTGCAGCAAATCAGAAAAGTTCTTAGTACTTACAATAAAATAATTAAATAGTTTCTGTTCACATGTAATTTCGTTTCTCCGTCGACGTCCCACGTATCACTCTTTCTCTCTCTCTCTCTCCTTTAAAACGAAGAAAGCCAATAACTTCTTCCATTAGACAAAGAACAAAAGAATCATAAATATGTCAAACCCATCTCTTTCATCTTTTATTTGATACTTCTCCACCACATCAAACCCAAATCTTCAACTCATACAGATCGAAGCAATTACGAAGATCAAAGAGGACTATATATGGGGACTGCTTCGTCGAGCCTTGCCGGATCCGAACTTTGTACAGCAAAATTATGCAGTCTCGAAGATGTGCCAGAAAACTGTTTAACGGTAATGTTCATGTACATGGAGCCACCGGAGATATGCCTACTTGCTAAGGTTAATAGGTCATTCCATAGAGCGTCGAAATCCGACAACGTGTGGGAACATAAGCTTCCTCGTAACTACAAGTTTCTGGTCAGAAGAATTCTTGAAGATGATCAACAAAAAGAAGAGAACTATAAACATATTAGCCGCAAGAAAGAGATCTATGCAAGGCTTTGCCGACCAAACCTCTTCGACGCCAGCACAAAGGTTCTATCTTCTTTTTTTTTCTTAACTTCGTATCTGAATTTTTACTATATTTTTTTCTGTCATTGTTTAGAATCCCATTATATATTTGATGGTCAATCACGTCCCCTTGGATATTTCTTTGGGAAAAGAAAATTCGACGAGAAGATATAGAATATATATATATGTAATATATGTGTGTGTTTTTATTTTTTCTTTCACAAAAAGATATTCTTAAGAGATTTGTACAAAATAAATTAAAAAATTTTGAAAAGCTTTGAAAGATCACTAGAATAAATTGTACGAATCCATTGATAGTAAATACACATTATACCAAAAGTATATTATAAAAGTTATTCCCTATTTCCCATCTGCCTAAAAAAACATGTTAATACATAAAGCTTTTACTGTTTACTACGGTCGGGCTATCGAACACAGACTCAGAAGTGAGTTACGAGTCGGACCTGTTTAAAAATAGGAAGTAAAGTTGGATAGATTAACTCATACACTAATAATATTAATAAAAGTATGATTTTGGATTTTAATGGAAAAGGAAGCATGGTTGGACAAAAGAAGTGGAAAAGTGAGTTTGGCGATATCACCAAAGGCAATGAAGATAACCGGAATTGATGATCGCCGATATTGGGAATATATTTCTTCCGACGAATCCAGGTTCGCTTTATTTTTAAATTTCAATAAATTTTTACATAAAGATTAAAATTCAAGTGGTATTACTACTACATCATAAATCTTTATTATGAATTAAGACAAAAATAAATGTAGATTATTTCCGTGGTAAATATGAACCTAGAAATCTATAAGTGATATCTGTTTAGTCGTCTTGTCCATACTAAAATCTTTTACTTTCTATTATTCAATCATGGATTAGAATATAATGTAAACCAAATCACAACCATTAGTCGTCAATAAAATAATTTCGGATTCAATCTTGTAGGAGGTGATTTGCAAAACATAATTTAGGAAAATCTAAAATCTGGTGTAATTCAATCAAGATTTGAAATACTTAACTAAAATTTTATGTCGTTTTTGTGACCAAAAAAAAAAAAAACCAATGCCATTCAAAGTATAATAATTATGAAAATCTCTGTGTTGTGAATCATTAGATGAATTATAATAGCGTTTCAGAAATAAACTATTGCAAATAAAATCCAAGATAAAATACAAAGATTTTAGAAGTGCACATGAATTTTTAAAAGAAACATTAAAAAAAATTCATTATTTGAAGATAACAAGTAAATGTAGATTTATGATTGAATCATTCACATCTAATATTATAGTGTAAACCTGGATTCTGGCTGGTGTGAGTAGTTTAATTGTGCTTTAGAATTAAGCCAATCGTTATTGGTCAACATTTGTTACTTCCCTTTCGAAGCTAATCATTGGTATAAACAAAATATATGACAATGTCGTAATTGGCTATAAATCATAAACACATGCCATGACTTTGGTCAAAGTTGATGATTACACATTTCCTCTTCACAAATTCTCTACAAGTTATATCTCAATAGTACATCTGTACTTGTTTTATTATCTCTAATTTATATCTAAATTAATTTATAAGAATAAGCATTAAAATGTAGGATATAATTCTTCTGTTTTTATTTACTAGATGTTTTAGAAAAATAATTTGTTTTATTTTAGTAGATATTTTAAGATTTTTGTGCAAAATTTAATGTGTTTTGGTGTTTTTGACTGTTTGAATTATGTAGATTGATTTGTTATTAGTTAAATTTTTTTGAAAATTGTGATAAAACATATTTTATTTTTAAAAAGTAAAATAATTGATAATTTCTTTATATGTGTGAAAAGTATAAAACATAAACTATAAAAAAACAAGAAACAGTAGTTTCGAAACTGAAAAAAAAATGTATAGAACCCTTGTTTAAACTTTAAACTAACCCTTCAATATTGAGTTTACTAAACAAAAAAAATATTGAAGTTACTAATGCCACAATTCGGTAGGATTCTTCGATAAAGTAATAAGAAAAAATAAAATAATACTCTTGTCATATAAATACGATTGATATTATCAAAGTGGTTTCTCAATAAATCATATATATAGAGATAAAATTAAAGTTATTTTAAGTCTCATGCAATGCTAATTATCTTAAGACTTTCTTACAATTATTAATTTATTAAAAAATGTGTAAATTATAAATTCCTCTAAGAATCTTAGATAGAAGATGTTTATTAACACGTAAACGAAATGTATAATGACGTGTACATTGTGTATATATAATAATATAAATATGAATACGTAAGTTTAAAGATGGTGTATCTATATTATATATAGAATCTTTAGATAAGCTCAAGTAGCTGGTTTGTTTTGTGAATAGGGAAAATGTTGGGTCGTCGACGAATATGTCATTTTCTCTTATCTCAAAATTTGCTCGATCATATCAATAATTGGATGCCTTTCTTTCAACAATCTATTTTTCTCTATTTCCCCACATTTTATTTTTCATATATCACTTCATTCGTTAATATATTTTGGAACTTTATCCAAATTCTATCCATATAATTCGAATATTTTCCTATATAAAAACAACAAGTCGAATCAATATTATACACTTTTATCATATTAATTACACACTTTAACACTTTGAATTGGTTGAAAATTCATCATGATTGTTTTTCTTTTACAGAGTTCAAATATTCTCATAATACATTTTAGACCACTTTTATAGACATTTTAAATGGTAAAAAATTACAGACGTTTATAGTTTCCATCGGGAGACTACTAATTTAAATCTAAACCCGAGATTTTTCGGTTATAATAAAACATACTCCCTTTGTTTTTTATTACTTGATGTTTTAGGAAATAATTTTGTTTTTAAATAGTTGATGTTTTGCATTTTCAATGCATAATTGACCTAAATTTTCTTATTTTGCCCTTATTTAATTTTTTTTCTTTGTCTTCTAACTTCTTTAATTTTTTTTTATAATCAAGTAATAAATAAGGGTATAATGTCATTTCACAAAATTTCTTAATATGTGTGAAATTTGTAAAACATCAACTAATTAAAAACAGAGGAAGTATATATGTATATTACGTACTCTTATTAATTAGTAGCCTCATAGTTAATTGGAAGTTAATCTAGAAATCAAGAAACTATAATTTGTTCATTAATGATGCTTAGAGGTTAGACCCATTAAAAAAAAAAAAAAGTAAATACTTCAGCTAATGATTCAGACACAGTTTGACTCCACCAAACTACATATTAGTATGAACATGAATCAGATCTTATGTCAATTCAATTATTTGAGATTAGAAAATAAAGTCTATAAGATGAGATCGAATTTCCTCCACTTTTGATATCACAATTAATTAACCTATGGGTTATAGATTAAATAAAGTTGTAGATCTTATCAACATTGACCACATGGACCAACACTCCAATTCTATATGATTATATCTAATGTTAGATTTTTACGATGATCCTTATCTTATTGAACCTTAATACTGTTCCTTTCAGATTTGGATCAGTAGCTTATCTCAGGCAAGTATGGTGGTTAGAAGCAGTTGGAAATATCAGATTCGAATTTGCACCCGGAAAATACAGTTTACTATTCAAGACACAATTAGGCAAACCTTATAGAAAAATTGGGAGGACAATATCATGTAACTTGGACCAAATTCATGGTTGGGACATCAAACCGGTCCGGTTTCAAATGTCTACATCGGACGGCCAATGTTCTATGTCGGAACGACATTTGAATGAGTCGGGGAGGTGGATTTATCATCATGTGGGTGACTTCGTTGTAGAGAATCAGAATTCACCCATTTGGGTCAAATTCTCTATGCTTCAGATAGATTGTACACATACCAAAGGTGGGTTATGTTTACATTCTGTGATCATTTGTCCATTTGAGTACAGAGGAAAATACACATTTTTTTATTAATTTTATAAATTTAATATGTTAGATTTTAGGATTTTTTTTTGTGTGCATACGTGTATATATGTAAGCACTTAAAACTGTTCAAGTTTTGAGTTTAGTATTTACTTTTATGCAAATGGAGTTCTTAATGAGAATATTTAGATATGATACTATATATGATATCGAGATTTCGCTCTAATATTGAAATTTTGTATAAAAAAGAATCACTTATGTTATGATTATAAGATTGGAGTATTTTTGATCAAGTGGTTATGTCTATTTTGGTTCTATTTCATATTTGAATTCAACTATAGAGTATTGTTTCCGTTCTACATGATACTAGTAAAGGTTCGGAGGGGTTGATATAGATTAAGATTAGATCGACAGAAAAAAAAAATCCAACACTCTCAAATGCCTTTAAAATTCAATGAAATCAAATTTTGGATTTCAAATAATAATTGTAACAACCACTAGCAGTCTATAAAATTAACAATTGAGGTTATGAATAATTATAAACATGTTACAGTAACTTAGTAAGTGGAGACAATTTAGTCTAGGATCAAGCTATAAACAAATAATCGCAAATATCTTTTCTCTTAAACCTAATCTAGCCGCCTTAAAGTTTTTCGTTTTGTTTTTTCGGTTGCCGGCGCTCCTCATCAATAGTCAGGAATAAGCCTTTGTTGAATTAAGCTTGAATGTAGTAACTTAGTGAGCAATTTACTTAATAGATAAGATAGAATTTATTAGGTTTATGAGTTATCTAAATCCTACTTTTCCTTTTTGTATTAAGACTTTATCTTGTCTATAAATAGGGAGATACCAAAGCGTGGTATAACCTAAGAACTTGTGATTTGAGGTTTTCGTTTTTGAGAGAGGTTTTAAAGCAATAAAGAGAGTGATTCTTTATTAATCTTGAGTTCTATTACTTTGTTCTTCAATTGCTATCAGAGGAAAGGTTCTTGATTAAGAGAGAGACTTAATCATGAAGGAAAAGTTAAACAAGGGGTTCAATGAATCATGAGAGACGAACAAGTCTTCATTCCGACGGAGAAAGCAAAAACTGAAGGAGACACCTCTTTGATAACATGTCTGATGTTAACCTCAACATATCTATTACACCGTTTGGGCCATGAGGATGAAAGTATGTCTCGAAGTACATGAAGTATGGGAGATAATTGAGACTGAAATCAATGACATAAGAAAAACAATATGGCGATGACACTTTTGTTTCAATCTATACCGGAGGCTCTTATTCTACAAGTGGGAGAATTAGACACGGCAAAGAAGGTGTGGGAGGCCATAAAAACGCAAAATCTAGGGGCTGAACGTGTTAAGGAGGCTATGTTACAAACCTTGATGTCCGAATTCGATCGTCTTAAGATGAAAGAAAACGAAACCGTTAATGAATTTGTAAGGAAGTTAACAACAATTTCATCAAAATCTTCCTCACTTGAAGTCAATATGGAAGAATCAAAATTGGTCAAAAAGTTTCTCAAGTCTCTTCCTAGGAAGAAATTCATCCATATCATTGCATCTCTTGAACAAATTTTGGATCTTAAAACAGCAAGCTTTGAGGATGTCATAGGTCGGATAAAACTATGAAGAGAAAATTCTCAAAGAAGAAGAGGAAACTCAAGAAGAGCAAAAACAGTTAATTTATTTAGAGCAACAAAAATCAAACGAGAAACTCTAGTGAAGGATCAAGAGGAAGACGTGGAGGTGGACGATCACAAGGACAAGGACGAGGAAGGGATAATGGAGATCGTGATTTATCAAAAGTCATGTGTTACCGATATAATAAACTTGGACAATATGCTTCTAGCTGTCCGGATCGTTTACTTAAACTACAAGAAACTTAAGAAGATAGTATATAAAATCTTTATGCACGAGATAGTTTATTTAAACAAGGAGAATTACATACTAAGTAAGTTTGAGACAAGTAAGAAATAAAATACTTGGTATATTGATAATAAAGCAATCAATCACATGACGGGTGATAAAAGATATTTCACACGAATTGATGAGACAATTATGGAAAAAGTAAGATTTGGAGATGATTCTCGTATTGACATAAGAGGAAAAGGATCACTTTATCTTATTGATGGTAACGAAGAAGCAAAGACGATGACTAATGTCTATTACATTCTGGGTTTGACGAGTAATATCATTAGTCTTGGACAAGCAACGAAACCCAGTTGTGACATTTGTATGAAATAAGACAACTTGAAAATGTATGATCAAGAGGAAAAAATAATTATCAAATCAAAAAGGTCACCTAATCGACTCTATAAAGTTCGAATGGAGATGATTCGAAGATGCATCTAACCAAAGTAAGTGATTCAAACAAGTGGCACGGAAGGTTAGGTCATATCAATGTCGATACTTTGTCTACATGATCAAAAAAGAACTAGTAAAAGGGGTTCTTAATATCATGATAGAGATAAATGTGTGTGGATCTTGCTTACTTGGAAAATAAGCAAGACAAAGTTTTCCGAAAGCAACCTCTTATTAAGCGGATAAACTTTTGGAGCTCATACATGGAGACCTATGTGGACCAATATCACTGAAAATAGCAGCTGGAATAGGTTTATTTGATTTAACATTGATGATCACTAAGGTACATGTGGACGGTTCTAATGAAAGAAAAGGGAGAAGCTTTGAGAAATTCAAACGATTCAAGAGAATGGTAGAAGAGGAAACGAAAGAAAGGATCCGAGTTTTTAGAACCGATAGAGGAGGAGAGTTCTTGTCCAAAAAATTCAAAGATTTTTGTTGAAATATGAGAATTAAAAGGCATCTTACCGCACCATACACACCTCAACAAAACAGAGTTGTTGAGAGATGAAATAGAACCTTGATGGAGATGTCTTGAAGTATGATGAAGCATATGCATATGCCGAGTTATTTATGGAGAGAAGCGGTGATACACGCAACATATCTTTTGAATCGGATTGTTACAATAGCTCTAAAGGATCGAACTCCTTATGAGATATTACGAGGAAGAAAGCCAAACATCAGTAACCTTCGAGTCTGTGGCTGCTTTAGATATGCAAAGATCGATGGTCCACACTTGAATAAACTCAATGATAGGTCTCGAGTTCTTGTTTATCTTGGAACCAAAGTCCAAGGCATATTGACTATTAGATCCTCCTACACAAAAAATTGTGATGAGTAGAGATGTTGTGTTTGATGAGTCAACAGGATGGAATTGGAGACACAAAGTGGTGATCAGTCGAAGTGATATTGTGACTCAAGATACATGATGTAATGAGAAAAGGAGAAATTAGATATGGGTGTTGGTAAAGAACTTTCAAACAAAGTGAAAGATCAAGGAGAAGACGAATCTTTGCCAACACAAAGATCTAATTGCTTGGAGGACAAGGAACCATCTCCATCGATCTTGAGAAGGTCTCAAAGGCAAGTTTCAAAACCAAAACACATTGAGGGTTATTTTTTGATTGTTTAAATCGAAGGAGAAAAGCTATTAGTATGCTTAGATTGTGAACCTAGAAACTTCAATGAGGCAAAATAACACAAGGAATGGGTTCTTGCTTGTGAGGATAAAATCGGTTCAATTGTCAAGAATGAAACTTGGGATCTTTAAGATCTCCGTGTATGTGTTAAACCCATCAGACTTAAATGGGTATTCAAGATTAAACACAACTTCGATGGAAGCATCAACAAATACAAGTCAAGACTTGTAACCAAAGGATATGTACAAAAACATGGAATAGATTATGAAGAAGTGATTGCACCGGTAGCAACACTCGAAATCATTCGAGGTCTCATCCGCTTCTAATGGCCGAGAGATACATCATCTTGATATGAAAATGACTTTTCTTAATAGAGAGCTAAATGAAACTGTTTATATTACTTAAACGGAGGGGTTTGAGGTAAAATGAAGCGAAAACAAAGTCTATAAGCTCAAAAAGGCTTTCTATGGTTTAAAGCAAGAACCAAAAGCTTCGAACATCAAGTTGGATCAAGTTCTTATATAACACTTATTCGAAAGATGTAGCAAAGATTCATCGGTTTACAAGAAGGTAATTTTGAATCAAACCTTACTCATTGTCGTGTATGTAGATGATCTATTTGTCACCAGTACAAATAGGAGGATCATCGACGGGTTTAAGGAGGAGATGGCAACTAAGTTTGAGATGATTGGTCTAGGAAAACTAACATTCTATCTTAAAATAGAGGTTAGACAAAACGAAGAATGAATAACATTATCATAAAAACGTTATGCAAAAAAAATCCTTGAGAACTAGGGTATGAGTGAGTGTAATTTGGTTCGTATACTAATGGATTCGGGTTTAAAATTGTCTAGAGCTACTCAAGAAATGGAGATAGATGCTAAGTACAAATTATAGAAGGAAGGTAGGTTGTCTCCGATATCTTTTGCATATTAGACCAGACTTATCATATAGTGTTGGAGTTTAGTAGATATATGCAAAGTCCAAGAAAGTCACATGGAGTTGCCATGAAACAATACTTGAGGTATTTGAAAAGTGCAACTACCCTTAGATTAGTGTTCACGAGATCACCTACACAAGTGCCAAGGATAATCAGATATAGTGATAGTAGTCACAATGTAGATCCAGATGATGGGAGAAGTACTACCGGGCACATCTTCTATCATAACAAGAGTCCGATCACTTGGTGTTCACAAAAGTAAGAAACAATTGCATTGTCTTTGTGTGAAGCTGAGTTCATGGCTGGAACCAAGGCTTCAAGATAAGCGATTTGGCTTAAAGAATTGCTAAGTGAGATCATGGGATCGAAGTGTGAAAAGGTGATCATACAGATAGACAACAAATCCGCGATAGCACTTACAAAGAATCTGGTGTTCCATAGAAGAAACAAACACATACATATAAGGTATCATTTCATAAGAGAATGTGTTAAGAATGTTCAAATAGAGGTTGAACACATTCCTGGAACAAAGCAAAAGGCGGACATCTTAACAAAAGCAGTAGGAAGAATCAAGTTCAAGGAAATGAGAGACTTCATTGGTGTTCAAGACATAGAGAAAGTCGATTTCAAGCTTAAGGGGAAGAATGTTGAATTAAGCTTGAATATAGTAACTTGGTGAACAAGAAACTTAATAGATAAGATAGAGTGTGTTAGATTATTTTAGTCTCTTCCTCTTCCCCCTTGATCTTCTCTTTGACCTTAGGTTCAAATTCTCAGTCTTAGTTGGTGGTGGTTCTAGGTTTTCATGGTGAAGATGCTCTTGTTTTTCAATGTTTAGGTGAAATTCTTTCAGATCCATTCTCCATGAGGACAAAGACTGGTGAAGTTTGTAGATCCATATCTTTCTCTCCGGCGAGCTTTGAGGTCTAGGTTAGATGTGATGGTGGCATCTGGACCACAGGGCTGTGAGATTGGAGTAGGTTATCTTGTGGATTGATGAGTAAGCTCATCGCACTCGTAGAAGGGTGGTGGGTCTTGAAAATGATCTTTGGTGGTCGCCCCCCCCCCCTAAATTTCATTCAAATATATGAAAAACCTTTTTTTAAACACTTTAATCTAGTGAAAATAGTTTTAAACATGTTTCCTCTTAAAGAATTAAGTGGATATAATGATCTGTTCTCAAGAAACGATGCTCTCTTCTCTCTCTACTCTCTCTTCTCTCTCTTCTCTCTCGTCTCCATGTTCTTCGGTACTTTTGATTTTGAATCTCAACTATCTCCTAAATTGGAGGTTATTTTGCCATCATAAGGCGGTTTTGTCAGGCCATTTAACGGCACTATTACCCTTCTGTAGTCTGCTATATATACCCTATTCAAGTCTGCATCAAATCTATAATTTGTGTAGCTATCATTTGTTCAGACTAAAAATTCCAATCATGTCCGATTCTATGAGGAAACAAATGCAAGAGATCACATTAGGGGCCTCCGAATCCCCATTTGTGATCCCAGCATCGGCTTGTGATGCGGCGGCAGCGGCTACGGAACATTCTCTCGTTTGTCGACCTGTGTACAAACGAAAACAAAACCTGAGGGCCATGAGCAATTCACTTCCTCGTGTGTGGGCCTGTGGAGATTCGATCATTAGCCGTATCATGGAAAACAAGTATGTCCAGTTCGTGATCCCGTTCAAAGAAGCATTGCAGGCTGTTCTACGCCGCAGAGCGTGGACCTTCAATGACGGGATGCTGGAGGTGAAGAACTCGAATGCTGTGGAGAATTTCAAAGATCTTAACTGCATCCCGTTTTGGCTTCAAATCACAGGAATACCATTGAAGTTTCTTACTCGAGCTATGGTGATCATGATCGGTGAAAGCCTGAGACATTTTCTCTATACTGATTATGAAGACGTTGGCTCTCATTCTGTGGATTTTGTGAGGGTGATGCTACTGTGGAACATTAATAATCCCCTCAAGTTTCAGCGTCATTTCGATTTTGCTAGAGAAATTGTGAGCCATAAGCCACCGGTGTCACCATGAGAGTTGCATTTTGGACTGTCGGGGCGTGAAAGGGTCCCTGGTAGTTCGACGTCTAAAGGGTCTGAAGGCTAATTACGACCCAGACATACTATTTCTGGTTGAAACAAAAAATTGTGATGACGTAGTCCGAGACGTCGCTGCTCAAATTAGGTATGATAATGTACGGTGTGTTAGTCCGCAAGGCACTAGTGGTGGTCTTGCTTTGCAATGGCAGAATGTAGTTTTGGTTTCCTTTAATTCCATTGATGCAAGGCTCATGGATTGTAAAATAAATAATAATAAAGGAGACTCTTTTTATTTGTCGTGTGTTTATGGTTACCTAAATCGAACATATCGAAATCATTTATGGGAACATTTACAATGACTAAGTAATAATAGACATGGGCCTTGGTTACTTTGTGGTGACTTCAACAAAATTTTAAACGCCGATGAGAAGCTTGGCGGTCCACCACGTGATCCAATGAGCTTGCGTGATTTTCAAAATATGGTTCGACATTGTCGCATAGAAGACTTACCATTCACGGGTAATAACATGACTTGGGTCGGAAGAAGGCATCAACATTTGGTCCGTTGTTGGCTTGATAGAGGCTTTGGAAATGATGAGTTCCGTGCCACTTATCCGGCTAGTACAATCCAATATCTGGCTCTAACTGGTTTGGATCACCGCCCGGGTGTAATAACGATCCAAAGAACAACCGATCGTGGACGGAAGGTGTTTAGATATGATTCCCGGTTGCATAATAATGAGGCTTATATGAATGC
Source organism: Lepidium aucheri (assembly GCA_900406435.1). Classification (NCBI taxonomy): domain Eukaryota; kingdom Viridiplantae; phylum Streptophyta; class Magnoliopsida; order Brassicales; family Brassicaceae; genus Lepidium; species Lepidium aucheri. The sequence continues at coordinate 24,367 of OVBA01000823.1, forward strand.
AATCACGGCTGAATGGTCAACATTAATAGCGGAAACATTAATGCAACGACTAAGATCTTGTCGATGCTTTATTTCAACCTGGCGACAAGACAATGTCACCAACTCAACAAAAAGAATCAAATATCTCAAGGAGGAAATAGACAGACTTCAGCAATTACCAACAACAACGGTCATATTACTTCATGATCTTCGGAAACAACTTAATGATGCCCACAAGGCTGAAGAGCAATATTGGCAAACTAAAAGCCGTAATCAATGGCTAACCGAAGGGGATAGCAACACAAAATATTTCTATGCTGCTACAAAAAAACGTGTAGCTTGTAATAGGATTTTACGTGTTCGTGATGGTGATGGCACATATATATGGTAATTATAACATTGCAAAAGAAGTTGAACGTCATTTTCAAGCATTATTTACCTGTTTCTGTATGGTCAATTTAGATCACTTATGTCTTCCATGACCCTGGTGGTTAATACAGAGATGAATGATGAGCTTATACGGGAGATAACGGAGGACGGAGTTAAAAAAATAGTCTTTTCTATTGGAAGTTCAAAAGCACCAGGTCTTGATGGATTCACAGTTGTGTTTTATCAACATTGTTGGGACACAGTTGGACCAGCTTTGATTTTGGAAGTCCGTCAATTTTTCTCTTCGGAATGTATGCCGCTAGAATGGAACCATACGAACATCTGTCTTATTCCCAAGATAACTACTCCGCAAGTTCTGTCTGATTACCGGCCATCAGCCTTTGCAATGTTACTTATAAGGTAATCTCTAAGATTATAGTCAAACGACTTAAATCGATTTTACCTGGATTGGTTTCAGAAAACCAAGCAGCTTTTATTCCAGGTTGTCAAATTACGGATAATATCATGCTTGCACATGAGTTTCTCCATTCGCTGTGTGTGGACAATATTCTTTCTAGAAATTATATGGCGGTAAAAACCGACGTCAACAAGGCATATGATCGATTAGAATGGTGGTTTATTGAGGAGGTTCTAGTCCGAAAAGGCTTCCACCCTCATTGGACATAGTGGATCACATCATGTTTGTCTAGTGTCTCCTTTTCAGTCCTCATTAATGGCTCCCCGTATAGATATTTTCAGCTGACATAGGGCATACGCCAAGGTGACCCATTATCACTTTATTTATTTATTCTTTGCTCCGATGTATTATATTTATTATTACATTCCGCACAATCGGCTGGTCAGCTACAAGGTATCTGTATTAGTCGTCGTGGGCCTGCGATAACACATTTGTTATTTGCGGATGAATCATTATAATTTCTAAAGTCTGATATGTCAAATACGACAAAGTTGCGGCAGATACTTACGGACTACGAAGCTGCCTCTGGTCAAATAATTAAAATGTCGAAGTCATCAATTATATTTGGTCAAAAAGTTTTCTAGTCAACACGAGAACGAATACAACAATACCTTGGAATACAGAAGCAGAGGGGCTATGAAAAGTATCTAGGGTTACCAGAGCGTTAGACGGAAAAAAGACTACCTACACTATCTAGTTGACAAGGTGAAATCAAAGGTACAAAGTTGGGAAAACAAATACCTATCTCAAGGGGGTAAAGAAACCCTACTGAAATCGGTAGCTCTAGCTTTGCTGGTCTATACAATGAACTGTTTCCAACTACCGAAAATGATAACTGTTGAGCTTACTAGCTTGATTTCTTGATACTGGTGGGGATCAACAACATCGACCAAACGTCTGCCTTGGGTTGCATGGAGGAAGCTAGCAGCGAGTAAGCGATCAGGTGGTCTTGGTTTCTGGGACATTACCCTCTTTAATCAGGCGCTTCTAGCAAATCATATATGGAAGCTTGGTAGTCGGCCATCATCCCTTCTTTTCCGGGTCCTACAAGGTAGATATTTTTTAAATGGAAACATACTAAATGCAAAGAAAGGTGCTAGACCATTATATGGTTGGACTTCTCTGGTAGTTGTTAAGTAAGGATCTTAGATACATTGTGGGCGATGGACATTGTATATCTATTGCTAATGACTCTTGGCTACCTTATGAAGCTCCTAGACCGGCCAGATTATTGCCACCATATCAGATGCATCTCACTGTCGATATACTCATTGATCATTCCGCAGGACAATGGAATGATGCAGCCCTTCGACAATATATTGATCCGAAAGATCATGGGATGATTTATAAGATCTTCCTCCCTTCCGTACCTTCGCAAGACCAAATCATTTGGTATTACTCACCGAATGGTAATTACAATGTTAAATCGGGTTACCGATTAGCATATCAATTGTCTTCTAATAGTGTCACTTCAACACTACCTTTATCTACATATCCGGCGTTTACAACATTATTATAGCATACCCAAATTCCACCTAAACTACGTCATTTTGTTTGGCGGGTGACTTCCGGGGCGGTGGACATTGCTGAAAATCTCCAAAGAAGAGGGTTAACAACTTCGCCACATTGTATAAGGTGTTATCGAGAGTTTGAAACAACAAATCATGTATTCTTTGCTTGTGAGTATGCTACCGCTGTTTGGCTTTTGTCGGGACTACCATTACAACTACTAGAGGACCCGAATCTGCCGATTGTTGATAAGTTCCACCACTTATTGTCCTACACAACAAATAATAATCTACAGCCGTTGCATAGGCTTCTCCCTGTATGGATCTTATGGCATTTATGGAAGAGCCGGAATGATCTTTTTTATGATAATGTCTCTCGCTCTTTACATGATACTTTTAAGAAGGCATTACAAGACACTCAAGAATGGTTAGACCAGGATGTTAAGATGACTGTTATTGGATGTACTACCTATTCAAATGGTTCAGCTAAGCATTGGGTAAAGCCCCCGATAGGTTGGCTAAAATGTAATTATGATGTCTCACATCATTTTGGGTCTGTGCCATTGGGGATGGGTTATATTTTCCGGAATTCTACGGGAGAGGTTCTACATTGCGGAATGGGAAAGTAGCGGAAGGTATATATAGCGACCATAAAGGCATGGCAACATCAATCGCAACATATACGATTTAGTAGAATCTCACGAAAGGCAAATACGTGTGCCGATATGTTAGCTAGGAATATATTCCAATCACCATCTACTTGGTTGTTATTTGACTCTTGTCTTACATTTTTACGTTCTGCTGTAATGCTCGACTCAATTTATTATGATTATTAAAACTAAACTTGGCGGAAAAAAAAGAATTAAGTGGATCAGTGGACCTAAGACAGACAAAATACGTTTTAGGAGGGGGTATTGGACATTGTATTTTAATGGATTTCAATGTATTCAAAATCTATAGCATAATCCAATGTTATTGGATAACGTATTTCACAAAGTCCATTAAAATACAATGTTATTGGATAATGGATTTGAGTGATGAATTTTGAAATACAATAAAATCAGTGTTATTTAAAACAGATTGTAAATCCAGCAGATTTGATTTGCAATGGATTTTAATAGATTTTCTCCCTCTTTTATGTTAAACACAAATCAGATCTATTTCATAGGTATTCTCAAATCCATTAGTATTATTATTCTCAATTAATTTAAAATCCCAAAACTCTATTGCAGATCCATATTTTTATATGTATTTTCAGTCGGGTATCCACTTTTGCCTAATACACCAAAACTTCAATTGCTGATTTTACATCATAGTATCCACCACCACTTCCTCTTTTCAAATTCCAGAACACAACACAAGTGACAAATTATAATTGGATTGGTCGTGAAAATAATGATTTTGATTTCTTACACAGATACTAGGAGGCTTTAAAGCTTTCGATGCACTGACTTCGATAACTCATCAACTGACTCAATTTGATATACTAAAGTCAGTGACTCAATTTCTCTCAAAAAGTCAGTGTTTTCTTCGTTATCTGAATCAATGGTCTCTTAAAAATATACTCTTTTTACATCAAGGGAATGGCCGGAGGTGAAGTCGTGATATACCCAGTTGAATCGACTAGTTTTTGTCCTGAAGATGCAACTATTGTGGGGAACACTTGTCTGTATGGTGCAACTGGTGGTTTATTATTTGTCAGAGGCAAAGCAGGAGAGAGATTTGCAGTTAGGAACTCTCTAGCTCAAGCTGTAGTTGAAGGCACTGGAGATCATTGCTGCGAATATATGACTGGTGGTTGGGTCGTTGTACTTGGGAAGTAAGTATAAAACCCTTTTGTCTAAACCTCGAGCCCGAAACCAAAACCAGAATTTTTGAGTAAATTTTAATGAAAATCATGCAGGGCAAAGTCGTTGGTCATCGAAGCCGAAGTGAAGGAAGTTACGGTGTATACAGAAGTGACGTCCGGAGAGCTGTCGTGATAACTGAGACTAGAATTCGTATGAAGATGAATTTCTCTCTCTTTCTGAGTTTCAATGTTTCGTTTCTAATTTACAGTTATTTTATTCTTTAGAAGATTTTCAAATACAGTGAAATCCTAATTAAAATCATTAGTCATGACTTTAAAATCGCACCTAGTTCATTGAAATCCTTTAAAAACCACTATTTTAAAATCTATTAAAATCTCATAGAATACATGAATGAATAACAGCCCCTAGAAATGATTTAATTTCAACTAAAATAGTTTAAAAAATATATGAAATTATGATGATTTAAGACAATATAGTATAACAACAATAATAGCGAAATATATTGAAAAACAATAATAGCAGATTTTGATTATACATGGATGAGACCAAAAGTGATCCGTACAGAGTATTAAACTACTGTATGTATGCAGAGTTTAGAAAATTATACTTTTATCGGAAGCATTAACAGCTGGGCCTGCTCTTACTGGGCCTATCCTACTGCACATAGAGTTTCTTCACATAGTCATCAATGGCGAGACTGACACTATCGTCTCTCTTTAAACACTGGAGAGAGAAATGAGTATTCGAATTTGTAATTTCTCGTTCCATCCAAAATTCGCGCTGCAAACTCGCACCCAAGTCTCCGCAAGGTCTGTACGAATTTTTGCTCGTTCAGAGAACGATTCCCCACAATTAAAGACAAGTGATCAGCAACAACTCAATCTTTCCGTTCTTCGCTTCACTTTCGGTAATTCTTCATTCTCCACTTGAGTGTAAAGAATCATATTTCATGTATTTTTTGAGATAGCTTAGGAATTTGTTTGAGTCTGCATTTGTAGGGATTCCTGGGTTGGACGAATCTTATCTACCGAGATGGATCGGGTACGGGTTTGGATCGCTTCTTCTTCTTAATCATTTCTCATCTTCGGGTCCAATCAGCGAATCTCAACTGGTAAATAGTAGCAATTGCTTCTCAGTGTTTGTTAATTTTAAGAGATGAATTTAGCAATTTTGTAAATGATTTTTGGTGACAGAGATCAGAGGCTTTGGGAGTAATACTTGCTGCATTTTCAATAGCTTTACCTTACTTTGGAAAATTCCTCAAGGTTTACAATAACTTACATTGTCTACTTTAAGTGAAGTAAAAATTTTGCTGTTTCTTTTATATTTGCTGTTGACGGGTTGTGTTTCTTAAGGGTTCTGTAGTGGAGCAGAGAACACTCCCTGAAGAAGGGGACCAGATTTTTGTAATATCATCATATATTGAAGACTCTTTAAAAGAGGATTTAGCATGGGCTACATATGTTTTGTTGAGGAATACAAGTACTATAGCTGTGGTATGGTGTTATGTCTTGGACAACGGGTTTAATCAGTGATCTGGTCTTCTGCTTAGTTTTGTTCTAGATTCTCTGTTTTACTAAATAAGCCTTCGTTTTTTTCTTTAGTTGATATCTGTTCAAGGTGAGCTTTGTGTTCGGGGGTATTGGAATTGTCCAGGTCAGATGTCAAAGGCTCAACTACATGATTGGTTCAAGAAAAAAGTAGATGAAATTGGCTTGGCTGATGTCAAGGAAACCCTCTATCTCCCTCAGTATGCAGGTATTGCATTTTCTTCAACTGCACGATCTTGGGATATGTCCACCAGTGTCGATCTATTGTATAAAATGAATGCATGAAATTTAATGTGTTGGGGTTCTGGAAAGAAAACTGTTTCTGTGGCATTTATATATTAACTTTCACTTTGATTTTAGGTGCTGAACCATCTTGGGAGATTCTGCCTAATGGGACGCGTTCTCTTTTTGTACAACCTCTTCTACAAAATATAAATGAACAGCAGAAAAAGGATGGATTTTTGCTGGTGGCTTCTACTGCTGGATTTGCATTTAGCGATAAAGATAGAGCCTGGATTCGAGCTATGGCTGAGAAATTCAGAGGTTAGATTGTTCCCATGGATCAAAACGAAATAAAGACTTCTTGCTTCCATTATTTTTTTTCTCATTTTATGGGTTTCGGTTAAGTTGAAACTGTGCAGTCACTACTTTGATAGACTTTCAACACAGTATTTATGCTTCACTGTTGCTCTTCTGAATATGGGAGGACTTTGCACATATCTAACTAGAGACAACTGTTTAGTTCTTTTTGCTAATTTAGTAATAAGATTACAGGATGTCATGATCCTTGAGAGTAGACTAAGTGGCACTGGCAATATTTAAAACTACATTTGAACTGAAGCTTAAATTATATTGATATCCATAAGCAAAAGCATTGAACATCTTATTTTCCAGGCAATGAAGCTATTATTAATGTCGCAGTTGTTTGATTTGTAACCCTTAGGATAAAACTTTTCTCAGTTGACTTTGTTAGTCTTCTCACCTTAAAGATAAAATTGTATCGTCACGAAATGTCAACTGCGATCTAAACTTTACTTTATAATGTTTCTTCCTTCATTTGGCTTGCAGGATGACAAGAGCTGTTCATGATAATGTATTCTTTGAATCACATTTTGATTGGTTTCTGGCAAAACACTTCAGTTCCTACAGAAATTTCTCGAGGCCATAAACCAGATTCTGTAAAAGCCAAGGAGAATAATGGCAAGTGATTAGATAAAAGCCAACATCAATGGATGTAAAATTTTCGTCTGTTTCCTTAATACCTTGAGGCGTACCACCTTTCTGATAGCCAGGAGTAGGCCAGGCATTAGGGACCGCACATCAATTATGTCGTGTTTGACCGTGTAAACCTGTGTACAGAGTTTCTGTTATAAGAATTCTTATGAGCAATTAAGCCTAAATTTTAGAATAGAAAAACCAAATTTCGTTTTGGATTTTTTAATAGAACAGTATAGATAATTACATCTCCTGGGCTTGAAAAGTACACTTGTGTGCTAGATGGTAATCCTGGTATAACCATACTGTGAACACGAACCCCATCTTCTCCAATTACTTGACCTCTTGCCTGAATTATAATGAAAAGACATGTATAATATGTCCATGGTCCTAACTTGTTCACTTTTGTTAGCCTTGCTGGCATTTTTTCAGTTCTTTTTTCATGTTTTACCTGAACATCAGTTGCACTATCCTCTCTGTTGTAGATCTGACCAAGATTTGATATATTGTTTGCAATTTGGACAGCTTCTGGAGAAGGAAGATCCTGCATTTCATAGGTATCTTTTCAGTCACTGCTTATTATTTTAAGTCGAGAGCTACATGAGTTGCAGTCATAGAGATTATATATATATATATATATTGGTCATGCATGTACCTTTTGCAAATGCTCTATATGTTACTTTCGTAATTAGCATCTTTGATTTTCTATAAGCCTCAGTAGACTTTATCAAACAACATTTACTAATTGTGTCAACTTGAAACCCAGAAGTCTTGGAAATTTAAGATGTTTTTTACATTCATACCGCTGCATTAGGCCTTGACTCCACGAGTTCGACATTGTTGTAGTGGAAAGAGGCCATTATCACAGCCTGTTGGAGAAGTATAGATCCTATGGATAGAGATGGTGCAACAAGGCATCCCTATAACGCCAGCAAATACGAAAAAAGATTAACCTGGGCCACCCCTCATCTAACAATCGTTGCTTCAGGACATGCCCGACTATAGATTGAATTGAAGTATAATCTTTTTGCTGCGAGTATCTCACCCTGTGCTCACCATGGTGGCCTTGTCACATAGTGCAGATAATGCAGATACTGTCTCTGGCTTAATACGAGGTACATACACCACACTCTTCATTCCAAATGCCGTTGCCTTGATAGATTCATAAAAGGTTATCATTGTATTGTATAGAGCATGATATAAAAGAAGGTTCCCGTTTAATCTGTTACCTGTTTTACATTTTCATATACTGTTGATGGGTCCGTAAAGTCGATCACAACTCCAACTTCTTTTCCCTACCAACAATACTTCGTTTAGATTTTTCCGTAGAACTTAAAATCTAGTGAAAACAGAGAGTGAGAGAGAGAAAGGAGTTTGGAATTAATGAAACCTGAGATATTGAGCCTAACACCATTGTTAGATCACTCACTATAGGTATCTCTAAAGGCTCCTCCATGTCGCAAAGCTATTTAAAGATTATTGAAGTTAGGGAGTCAAACCAACCAGTTGGAATTATGATATGCAAATAATGGATTTTGAGTTAAGAGTCACCAAGCCAATATCTTCGCCAACAAAATGGTTATCGACAGCACCAGCTATCTCCATTCCCCTGGCTCTACTCACAGCAACCACAGCTGCTCTTCCTATCTCCTTTGCAGCTCCATTTATGATTACCTGATAGAAAAATTAGAAGCATTGTTGTCATAGTAAAGCTGCATTGTTGGAGCAGATGAAGACGATAATGTTATTACCTTAATGTTGTTTTGTGAAGGTTGAGAGGCCGAGCAGGTAAAAGAAGGCCTTAAGGGTTTGAGATGTTGAGATAGCTTAAAGAAGTGGCAGTTCAGAGCCGCCATTGCTCTAACCTCGGATTTCTTTCTCTCCTTTTCTTTTTGCTGTTTAAAGTTTCCTCGAGCTTGATTTTGATAGATTTTGCACAGAATTGTCCTCTACTCAAAATGATGTCGTTTATCTGGATGGATAAGATACGTTTTACTTGGCCCTGTTTCTTTACTAGATATAATTTCTTAAAATCGTATTATATTTTGAACATTTTTTTTTTCAACACTTGGAACAAATCAACAAGAGTGAGTTCTGACCGTATTTTTTTGATTTGTGATTTTATATTTCTTTTCGTATCCAAATTCTTTTTTAAATATCGATCTGGTTTTTATCTTATATTAGTTAAAACTAAACTTATTTAAGTTTTCTGTTCTTTTATTCTTTTGTCAATAATTGGATTAATAAGGCTCAATCCATAACTCAAAATAATTCCTAAAAACATTTCTAGTGGTTTACTCAATGTTTTGTTTCAAAATAATATTCTCTAAATATGGATAATGAGTTTGCTCCCATGGTTTACACAATTTCTCACTCTACACTTTTTTCTCAAGATCCAATTCATCATATATGTTCACACTCTAAAATCCATTTTTTCACTTTTATTAAGGAGGTATAAAACCTATTGCCTGAATTTGTAAAGAAAACATTACTATTAGTCTACCTGTCTTTACCATTTTATTATCATTCTATAAGATAGTCTTGTACTTTTAAATTTATATATTCTACCTACATATATTAATTCTTATAAAAACAGTCCATAACAATATTAAAAATCAAACGTTTGTTTAAAATAAAACTTTAGTACATCACATAAATAAAAAAACTATTGAAAATGCATTATTAACTAAACATTAGTATTAGTGGGATTTTCGCCCACAAATGATTAATCAATGCATTTTGAGAAGAAAATGAGCTTCTTTGTTTTTGATTTTTTTTTACATCGAGCAAGAAACTCTTGAAGTCGAGTATTTTCTTCCAACTTTTATTGATGCATCGAGATCACATTCATATTTAATTATATTTTATGCAAATTTATACATGTAGTTATTATATAATATATCACATCTTTTTCTCAAAATTGAGCCCGTCTTTCTTACAATTGCAAAACACAATTAGAGAATTCCAAAAGCATGTTCTACCTTTTTTTTACAAGCTTCTTTTAGTGTAGCAAAGAAAAAAATTGAATCTCTTGGTTCGTGAATAGTTTGCACTATTATCACAAGGACATGTTAAATTACCAATACTTTTCACCTAATTTTTGAAAAACCTGTGTCAAAATTAGTCAACTAAAAATTTATAGATGTCAATTGGAAATTCTCTAAAAAAAGATAGCAATGAAAACTTAGTTCTTTTAATGATTCTAACATCAAGGATTTGATTCCTATTTCCTACCAATTACATATAGTAGATTAAAAAGAATTTTAGAATATATTCCTTCCGTTTCATTTTAATATACTTATTAAAAAAATTTACACATATTAAAAAAACTATTTAATAATTGACTAAAATGTATATTCCTCCGTTTCACTTTAATAGATTTTTTAGAAAAAACATCACACATAGTAAAAAATCATTTAATAGCTATTAATATATTTATAAATTTTTGTGCTACACAATTTTCCATAATTAGACCAATAGTAATTCAATAAATTCAATTAATAGTCTTGCATATTGTAATTCATAAGAATTCTCTGTCCCCAGATTACAAATGCAAAGTTTATATCAACGTATTTGGAAGTTTATTGTTCTTGATCGTGTTCGATACTTTATATGGTTAGTAAGTCAGCAAGCAATTATGACTAATATGGAGAGGAAAAAGCAACATTTAAGTGATACAGATATTTGTTCGATTTGCAAGAATGTAACTGAGTCAATTATCCATGTTTTGCGAGAATGTGATGCGGTGAAAGGGCTTTGGATTCGCTTAGTCCCGGTTTTCTATCGACAACAGTTCTTTAGTCAAACGTTGTTGGAGTGACTTTATCAAAATCTTGGAGTGTCAGAGCTATGCTTTGCGATTGTAGTTTGGTGGTGTTGGAAATGAAGATGCATAAATGTATTTGGCTCTGATATGGTTTGCCGAGATCGAGTAAAGTTTGTACACTGCTAATTGAAGGTATTTGGAAACTTGACTGAGCCGTGTAGTATGGTGATTCAAGAGATTAAATGGAGTCCTCCCTCGAGGGAGTGGGTCAAGTTGAACACTGATCGGCTGTAAAAGGTACTACAAGTGTCGCTTATGCAGGGATGCTCTGTGATCGTAACGACCATTGGAGTGGTGGTCTTTGCCTAAATATTGGTGTGTATTTTATTCCACTTCCACAACTTTGGGGATTTATTATTGGCTTTGGATTGCTTGAGACAAAATGATTGCATGTCTAGAATTGGAAGTGGATTCTAAGGTGGTGGAGGATTCTTAACCAAAGGGATTGAGGAAACCCATCCTCTTTGGTTCCTAATATGTATATGTTACGGCTTTATCTCTAGAGACTGGATTGTTCGGGTCTCATATATGTACCGAGAGACAAACCACTTAGCGGATAGTCTCTAATTATGCTTCATCTTTTCCATTAAGTTTTCATTCATTCGAGGAATTGTCCTTTTGTCTTCCTGATGTGTTTACGGAGGATTCAATGGAGCTTATTAGCCATTAGCCTTGGGCATATTGGGATTTTCGTCCCGTACCGTCATGCTCCCGTCCCATAATTTCCATCCTTTTAGGGAATGAAAAATTCTTATTTTCCTTTTGGGTCCAAAAATAATATCTAAACGGGTAAAGAAAAGGGTTGGGAATGAGTTCAAGAATTCGTTGAATTCTTGTTGGGTATTTGTTTATGTTAACAAAATGCTAAAATATATTAGATTTAAATATTAGATACGTTTCAAATAGTTAAAATCAAGCCTATAACAATATTTGACTTAAATTTTCAGAACCTTACGATGAATACAAATGATTCAATATGGATATACTAGTGTTTTTGGTAAAAATTGGTAATGTTAGTCATTTAATTACAAATTCTAACACTGTAATTTTGTATTTTTATGTACTGAATATAGGTATATCGTTTATACATTTTTATTTTTGTTATATTGATTATATAATTTATAATAATATTCTTATTTTTTGATTACTTGTATATCCCAAACTATTTTCTGTATATATACCACAATTTTAAGTCTTAAATTTCCATACCGTTCCCCATTTCCCAAAATTCTCGTCCTATTTTGTAACTGGAATTGTTTGGGAAGTAATTCTAATTTTCCGAACTAACCGTTCTCGATCCATTCCTGTAATTTTCCGTCCCGTTTACTCAGGGTTATTAGCCATAGACAGTTTCACATGTATATTGAGTTAATGTATTAAAATAGCAGGAGTGTTTTTCTCCCGTTGCTTACCGAACAAAAAGTTGTAATTCATAATCATTAATTAATAAAAGAATAGAAAATTAAAAAAATTATTAAAAAACAAGGAGTTCTAGAAAATTGATCTTTAGGAAATGGAGGAGGAAGTAATTTTTTGTACTATACAATTTTCTATAACTTTATACCAATAATAATTGGGTTGACGAATTTTTCTACCCTCTATTTATTTATTTTTGACAAAAACATGTATTTATTCGCTATTTATTTTGAGACATGAATTTTTTTATTCTTTATATTAATTCATGAACTATCTCTATTGACTATATTAATAGGATCTTAATTGAATATAAAAATTGTTTACTATAGCGTTTGGTAGCAGTTTAATATTACATTTAAACTCAAAACACTGCCATTTTAGCAAAGACAAATGTTTTTTTAAATAAAATGCATCGGACTAAATCAAAATGCAACGTCTAACTCAAATACACTTAAAGAATCAGATACTTAAAGACTCAGCAGAAATTGATTTGGGAGTTTTCAAAAATTAGGGTTCTTCATCATGTTTTCTCTTAGATTGCAAAATTGATGTTTAATTGCAAAATCATAATTGCCTTATTTTGTGTGTTTTTGTGTTGAAGAGTCATTTAGAACCGATTGTAGCCTCTCTTATTCGGATGAGCATGTGATTGGTGAATCGGAGAATGGATAAGTTTTCTTTTGGGATTTGGTAGATGTAAAAGTGATATCGAAATTTTGAGCTCATACTTTAGTGGCAATGGTTCATTGCTCTTGTTCATCTTAATCCACGTAAGACATTTCAGAGTAATACTGGTTTCCAAAGAACAATTGAGTGAGAAAGATGGTGAAAGTGAAGTGTCTTAGAAACAGAGAAAACATTTTAGAGAGTACACAAGAGATCACCAAAAGACTTTGCAATTTTCATTAGAAAAATAGACTGCCTAAATAGGTTTACAAAATGTAACTGAAACAAAATTTAAATTCAAATAAAGACTCCATTACCAAGACTCCTTCAGCTCACTCTAACTGAAGTTTTTATTAACCACTCCACTCGTTGAAGTATTTATTGATGACTCCACTATTTAGACATTGAGTGTAAAACTCTTTGTCTTCAAAGTGAAATATAAAGGAGGAGAAATTGGGATTTCCGAAAAGGTACGACAGATTCAACGGAAGTTTAATTTTGGTTTTTCTCACCGAGGCCAATTTGGAGAAGAATAATGTTTGTTAAAGGATTGAAAGGCTTGAAGATGGAGAGAGAAGAAATAGAGGAAGAAGAGACAAAGAAACAGAGGGAGACCGTGGGGAAGAAGAAAGCAGATATTGAATTCAAAAAGAGGTGAATAATTGAAAGTTTGAGGACGAGAGAGGAGGAGAAATGAAGGAAGAGGAAAAGTGAAAAAGACCACATGATTGAATCCACATCAATTGGTAAAATGACGATGGTTGGGGAAGATTCTAATGATTATTAGAGAAGAAGAAGAACATGTAAGTAGAATTTTGATTTTGTTCTTTTCTAATTTTGTCTTAAGTCAAAATGACGTCCTTTTAACTTATTCATTAGCCAAATTTATAAAGCAAAATGATATCATTTGACCTAAATGTAAAATTAAATTGCTAATAAAAGGTACAGTAAACATTTTTTAGATTCAATTATAGTTTACTAATATAGTTAATAGTGATAATTCATGAGTTATGGCACAAAACTGAATATCTATATACCCAAGCCTAGTCACGGATATCAAGATATATACATGATTCACTTTCCGCGAGTCTTCATCATGGTAATTACATGATCGACTCTATTTATTTTCCACATTTTTATGTCTTGTTACATATTGAATGGTCACTCCGCGTTCCAAATCCAAGGAAGTTGTTGAAATAAAACCAATCGGCAAATATAATTAAGAAAATACTGAATACATTGATAATTTCCTGCGTTGAGTCCTTTCTGGATCTGAATCACGTCTATTTTGGAGTCTGTGACCTTACCTCTTGCATCTGTATGTAACCTTACTTAGTATGCTATAGTCGAGTCGCATTGTTTGCCTTTATCATATCACTGCCATCTGCTAAATTTTTATATAATGATATTTCTCTCTAATCTTCTCTTCTCTAAACTTTTTCACTTTCGTTCATCTTCTCTGAAATTTTTTTGAGCTTGGTGATCTTCTCTTCTCATCCATTGATATCATGTTTATACCTTTCTCAAACATCTTGCCAGATTTCCATCTCCAGAATCACTGTTATCTTTTTCTCCATCTTCTGTGTCCTCATTTGAAGCAATCCTTCCAAGAGAGTTCATGACCTGTGTTTTCTTCAAAAATCTATCGAATCTTTTTCATCTTCTGCCTATCTTCATGATTAGACTCAGCTCGACAAATTCTTCTTCTCTTTCTACAGGAAGACAACTCAGAACAAATCAAGGTATGATTTGAATTGTGTTTAACGTGATATTACTTGGCATCCGCCTAGCTTCATATTTCGTACGGGGCATCTAAGATTGTTCGATTTGATATCTTTCAAACTAGAAGAGAAATTGCTTTGAAATCAAAGAGAAAAAAAAGAGAAATCGAGGAGAAAAAGAAGAGAAATCAAGATTCTACTTCGATTTTGTTTTCATGGCTTTACAGTTGGGAATTTTAAATAAAGAAAGAGTCTTGTGTCCAGTGACGGACCCACATGTAGGAGAGATGGTTCAATTGACCCCCTAAAATTTGAGAATTTTTTTTATATAGAAATTCATTGACTCTCATGTGTGCTTATTTACTTTAAGATTATTTTTGTTTCATTTTGACACATATTAGTTTAATAAAAGGCTTATAACTTTAACTTATTTGAAAATTTGTGGCCCAATAACTCATAATTCCCTTTTTTAACGAACCACAATCCATTTTTTTAGAAAATTTTCTTTTTAATTAAGAAACACAATATTAAATATATACAATCAAATTAACCTAATAGTTTCTTCTTCCTTAATATTCCGTTTGCAGAAAAAAAGAGAGTAGACATTACCCATTCCTATTGATTCTAGTAAGTACAAAATTAGATTTCAATTCTGTTTTTAATTAATTTAAATTAAATTTTCTCCACTTTTTATCTATATTTAAATATAATTGATCAATCAATTTAATTTGTATTGTTATTCAGATTTGAGAAAATAGAAAAATGAATTGTTTCTCTTATTAGTTAAGTAATATATCTTTATTTACTTTGTTTCTTATTTTTGGTGGACAATGATTAAATTTAAGAAAAAAAGTGATCATTCATCTCTAACTTTTCAAGTTTTCGTCATATTAGTTATGTAAATTTTAATAATTTTAATTTTATATGAGTTCATTTTATAGTAATATTGTTAATTTTTATTATTTGAGGCATATCAATGGAGAAATTTTTGAAAAGAAAAACTTCATCATCAACATAAAGTGAGTTAGGAAATCTATCATGGGATCCTGATGACAGAAACAAATCTCAGCATACCATCCTAATTAAAGAATGAGGTAATTCGTGCATATCTTTTGAGAGGTCCTTGCCAACCTCGTGGTCATATTTTTAAACAAACCTCGATTGGAGGCATAATGAGGTATTTTAACTCTGCTTGATTTGATCAGTATCCTAATTGGTTAGAGTATAGTGTGAAGAAATATGCTGCTTTTTGCTTATGTTGCTACTTGTTTAGAGATAATGTCGGTAAAGGTGGACAAAATGATGCATAGACTACCAAAATGTTTCTCTAGCTGGAATGAATTTAAGAAACTTTTAGAGTATGTGGGAGGTATTAATAGTTTTCATAACAATGCTATCATGAAGTGTGAAAATTTGATGAACCAAGGTCAATCAATCAAGCATGCTTTGCATAAACAAGATGATATTGTGAAGAACGAATATCGAATTAGGTTGAATGCTTCAATTGATGCTTCTCGATACTTATTGAGACATGGTTTACCTTTTTGTGGTCATGATGAGAGAGAAGAATCTGTTAATAAGGACAAATTTTGTGGAACTCGTGAAATACACAGCAGAACATAATGAAATTGTGAGTAAGGTTGTTTTGGAAAATGCTCTTGAAAACAATCAATGACATCTCCAAAGAATCAAAAAGATATTGTACATTGTTTTGCAAAAGAAGTAGTCAAATATATAATGGACGAAATTGATCATGATGTATTTGGTTTGTTGGTGGATGAGTCCACTAATGTTTCAGATAAAGAAAAAATGGCAGTAGTGTTCAGATTTGTTGATAAAAATGGGATAGTCAAAGAGAGATTCATCAGTATTACTCATGTGAACGAAACATCTTCAGCAACTTTGAAATCTACTATTGATTCTTTGTTTGCTAGATCTGGATTGAGTATTAAAAAGGTAAAGGGACAATGATATGATGGAGCAAGTAACATGAAGGGTGAATCCAATGGACTAAGATCATTAATCTTTGAAGGAAAATCCATCAGCATATTATGTTCATTGCTTTGCTCATCAGCTTCAATTGGTTGTTGTTGCAGTTACCAAAAAACATTTTGGTATTGGAGATTTCTTTAATATGATTTCTCTATTGTTGAATGTGGTGGGAGTATTATGCAAAAGGAAAGATATGCTCCGAGATAGTCATAGAGAAATAATTGAGAAAAGAACTAGAAAAAGGTTAAATCAAGAAGTTTCTTTTCAAAGACCAGGGAACATTCGTTGGGGCTCACATTATAAAACTCTATTGCGTTATTGAGTTGTTTTCTTCTATTGTTAAAGTGCTTGAATGTGTTGAGAGTGGAGGTGTAGAGGACTCCAAAAGACGTCAAGCACATGGTATTCTGAGATACTTTCACACTTTTGATTTTTTATTCTATTTGCACATGATGATACACATTTTAGGGCTCACAGATAGCTTTCCATGGCTCTGCAAAAGAGGGATCAAGATATTCTAAATGTCATGTCATTGGTGCAGTCAACTAAGAGGCAACAAACGATGGATGGAATTTTCTTATGGCTAAAGTTTCTTCTTTTTGTAAGACACATGATATAGAACAGCTTGACATGGAGAAAAATTTTGTTGACTCAAGAAAACCAAGAAGAAAATCAGGAGTTACAAATATGCATCACTACAAGGTCAACTGTATATATGTTGTTTTGAATTTGCAACTTCAAGAGTTTAATGATAGGTTTAACAAGGTGAATACAAAATTACTTATCTGTGCGGCTTCTTTATCTCCCATCAATTCTTTCTCTTACTTTGATCTCTCATAGGTGATGAAGTTATCTACGTTCTATTCATATAACTTTAATTATGGAGAGTGCATATCTCTTAAGCAACAATTAGCTATATACATTGATAATGTTCAAAGTGATGACATATTTACTCATCTACAGAGTCTTGGATAACTTGCTCGTATGCTGGTGGGAACACAAAAACATATGTCATATCCTTTGGTATATAGGCTTTTGAAGTTTGTTTCTATTTTACCTGTTGCTATTGCAACAATAGAGAGATGTATTTCAGCAATAAAGATTATGAAGATAGAACAACGCAATATGATAGGTGATCAACTTTTGAATGATTGTTTAGTTTGTTTTGTCGACAAAGATTTGTTCGAGTCTATTACAAATGAGACTGTGATGAAGAAATTTCAGGTTATGAATGATCGGAAGATAGTTTTATTAATTTTTAAAAATTATTATTGGCACTCTATATCACATTTTACTACTTATTATTTTTGGGATAGTTTGTTTTTTTATGAAAACATATTTTTTTATATATTTTATGAATCTGGTAAAATAATTTTCTAGAATCCACCACTGCTTGTATCTACTTGGACAAAATACAACGATTCACTTAATCATGTTATCCTAAACTGACAATATTAACAATGATTAACGAATTGTTGAGTTTGATTAACAGTGATCATATATCGGCACAGACAATGGAAAGTTCAATATCTTATGGAAAAGGAAATAGTTCAGATTAATTTAGCAAAAAGGGAAAATTCACTATTAAAATGTAAAATTTGTTACATTTATTTTGGACAGTCTTCTCTTCATATCAAAAGTTATCCATACAATCTTGAAAATCTCATTACATGTGCTGGGGTGCGAGTTTGTTCCACTCAAAGCAACTTGTCTCAACAAGGAACGAGAAAATTTGGTAGAGTTGCAGGCTCAACAGCGAGAAATGTCAGAACAATTCCAAAACTGAACAACTGTATCGTAATCACATATTCATATAGGTTTTGGATTCTGTTAAATAATTGAATAGTTCTAAAATATTAGTCCATGAGTTTCAATTCGGTTTGACCGACGAACTATGTCCACCCATAAATTTTGATATAACAGATCAACATATATTATAGACTCTCTTTCTAATTTTATCTAAAAAATATATATAAGGTCTTATTGCACCCAAAATTATAAAATGGCCATCAAATTCCACATAACATACGAAATCTAACCAATTGCACAAATTGCTAGATTATTATGTTATTGTTGTACACCAACAATTGATTACGATTTTATAACATTAATTAATTGACTAAAACTCGACCAAATCTCATATAGACAACCGAATGAGTGGGTTAGGCTAAACATCAATTCACTATTTGGTCAGGTCAAAAATTGGTTTACATTAAATTAAGGGTTGACTGCTTTTTTCCCCCTCTACTTATTTATTTCTCACTGGAAAAACCTATACTTTTCGGCTAATTCCTTTGTGCCCTAAACTTTTTAAAACTTCATATTAATACATCAACTTTTCAAATTAGTCATATTACTACGCTTGTAATTGAATTTAAAAAACCGTTTGTTGTGTTTTTTTCTCGCGTTTTGGCATTTGTGTTTTGAGTCAAAATGATGTCATGCTGAAAAATAATAATTTTCAAAAAGTTTGCATAACTGAGAATCAAACTCATGACCTTAGACAACAACTACAACACCTCAATCATTGTGCCAAAGTGTCTTTCATTGTTGCCATAACGAAATATTGTATATATCGGTTTGTAAAAATTATTGTTTTTCATTGATCTTTTCCGAGTAAAAATCATTTCCGAGTAAACCAAAACATATTTTTGTTCGCTTTAGTTTTAAAACTATTTTTAGTTGGTTTTTTTGGTTTAGTATGTTTTGGTTTGGTTAGTTTTGGTTTAATAAACCGAGATTGAATTCCAAACCAAACCAAACCAAATATGTTTCGGTTCATATCAGAAACAATTTTTACAAACCAAAAAATATTGAAACCATGATTGATTTCAAAACCAAACCAAAATAAAATATATTTTGGTTTATTTTGGAAATGATTTTTACAAACAAAAAACCGAGATTGATTTTAAAACCAAACCGAACCAAAATATATTTCGGTTAATTTCAAGAGAAATGTTTACAAATCAAAAACCGAGATTCATTTCAAAACCAAAACCGAACCAAAATATGTTTCAGTTTTTTTGGAAATGATTTTAACAAACCGAAAAATAACTAAAAACGGAGATTGAAATTCAATAAAAGACAATTTAACTATCTATATACAATTTTTTGTAAATGATAAACAATAAAATACATTTCGGCACAATGGTAGAGGTGTTGTAATTGTTTGTGAAGATCATGAGTTCAATTCTTAATAATGCAATCTTTTTGAAAATTATTATTTCTCAAAACGACGTCGTTATGACTCAAAACGCAAATCCCAAAACGCGAGAAAAAAACACAACAAACGGTTTTTTTAAATTCAATTACAAGCGTAGTAATATGACTAATTTTAAAAGTCGATGTATTAATATGAAATTTTAAAAAGTTTAGGGCACAAAATAATTAGCCAAAAAATATAGATTTTTCCGGTGAGAAATAAATAAGTAGAGGGGGGAAAAAGCAGCCAACCCTTAAATTAATGGTTTAAAATCGTAATCAATTGTCAATTTACAACAAAACCATAATTATCCAACAATTTGTGCTAGATTTCATATACTATGTGCATAATTCAATAGATATTATCTAACTTTAGGTGCAATTGGTCCTTGTTTATATACTTTAGATAAAATTAGAAAGTGTCTAAAAATAGGTTGATTTATTGTTATATCAAAACTTTTGGGTACAAATAGACCTTCGACCCATTTGGTTTAAAATTCGAGAACATAAAGTAATCATATAAAATAAAACATAATCAGCACTCGCTAACTAATAATACTAACATTTCCTAAAAAATAGTCGAATAATTAGGATGATCTAACTAATAACTTCAAATAATAGACATAGCCTAAGATCAAATTTTGTCCATTAAATTGTTCAAAAAAATGAATACCTCATATTCATATATCTTATGACAAGGTTTTATGACGTATGGATTGTATCAAGTGGTTCTCTTTAGATATTTGGTTACTATCACTTAGAATAAGACCAATCACATTCATAACCAATTTTTCAACTAGCAGTTGTTTTCATTGCTTTGAAAAACAAAATCTTTTGTAAAAAATTTAAATTAAATCATTCCTACTTCAAAATAAAAACAAATTAGATTATAATTGATTTAATTTATATTCTTACAAATATTTTAATATTTCAAAACAACGAAAACAATTTCCTATCAAAGTCCATATATAGCTACCATTTTTTAAAACCGAAAGAATAAACCCAAACTAGAGGACCAATCACCCAAGGCTCTATGAAATGTAGTCACAGGAGCTTTCATCTTCCTAGTTTAGGCCGTGAAGCTTTCATATTCCTAGTTTAGGCAAAATGTAATTTGCAGCAACATGGTTGACGATCATATGATCACTAATGGTATATATATACACAGAAAAAACATATGGGCCAACCAAAAGCAAATAAAGACTTTTGATTTAGAAAGCTCAAGTTTCTACACCACCTCAAGGAACAAGAGAAAAAGAGAGAAGCTACAATATAACTTTTGAAACCTCATAAGTAGCACAATGCTTTTAGTTGCTTCCAATCTAAACTACATCTAACTAATATCTAAAGCATATGTACAAACCTGTTGTCCTTATGCAAGTTGGTTCTTTATCTTCATTTTCTTCATAAACAACTTCAATTTCTTCTAAATCAAAATAAAAAGGCTTTACATGATAAGATTTTTTCAAGTATACGACCAAAACATAGTAGAATATGTCAAAACTAAATTAACAAATATTAAATAAAAGAAAATCACATTACCTAGACGATGGGAGGTAATCTTCATATTTCCAATATGGTTTTTCACCTTCACTAGCACCTTGAATCAATTTGCCTTTGAGCCACTCAATTCGAGCAATAAGCTCTTCTATGTCCAAAGCAGCAGCTTCAATCAAATCTGATTCCATGATGTTTAACTTGAGACCTCCATGGACTTTCGATTGATGCATATCTTTTACTGTCTCTTTTCCAGTTTCGAAACTATCTGCCATTTCTTCATCTAAAATAGATTCAAGTCAAAACAAATGCTTCCACAATACTTCACAAAAACCAAAAACCATTAGAGACGATGATTATTTACATAGAACATCTTACCTTCGTTCTTTGGTTTAATTAGCTTAGCACATTGTCTTCCTTGTTCATCCTGTAAACATGTTAGTTCAAAACAAATACGATGAGGATATTAAATTGAAGACAATAAAATCAAGACTATTCATATCAAAACTAGTCAAACATAACAAAAATCTCAAAAATTACAAAGTAAAACTTAAGATAAATAAGTATAATAGAACTAATAATATCCTAAAATTTGAACCGACTTTTACAAGAAACTCCCATATAAGATCAAAAGCTAGAATTTTCCATTTTCAATTTACCAAATTGTGCTAAACAGAATCATAAATAAGAAACAAAACTAACCATTGAAAAAGGCACTTTCCAACCATCTTTGAGACACCATTCCAATGATGGACGTAATTCTATAGACAAAGCTTCGTAAGCAGACCCTTCACCAATTGGAATAGGAAACAACTCAATCTGCAAAATAAATGATTCGCAATTTCATTTATACACTGAGACAAATAGTTGAGCACAAACTAAAAAATAATATCAACCTGATTTATACCTGAACTATTTCATTATCCTTCAATTCAAGAATTTTACCAGACCAATAACACCCATCTTTAAACCAATCAACTAAATCACCAACCTTCCAAGGACTATAAACCACTACAAGAGGTTCCAAGTCATTTTTGATTTTATGGATATCACTCTCATGGTATAGTGGTGGATATGAAGGTCGAGCCATGAGATGATCTTTCGTTGAACCTTTTGGCTTTTCAAAAACTTTAATTTCATGTATCTCTGTAATGTATACAAATAAACATATTGACATTACAAATATTGTGAAGCATAATATTATGTAGATGAATATAGATGCTGATTGAACTCACTTTCATCTGGATAGTCAACGTACTTCATCCGATAGATTAGTTTCCCCTTCTTTGTGAATATGTTTAATATCTAAAGAAACATTAAAAAGCAAAGTTGTTAACATTGTTACATAAGTGCAAACTTTCTAATATGTCAATGTTAAGATTAATCAAAGTAACAAAAGAGCAATTCAAAAAAATTATATTGCTAAGTACAATTGAAAAGTTAGATATTGATATACACATTACCCTGCATTTGCAAAACCAAGCTCCACGATATCCTTCTAAAAAAGATTTTGTCTCAATAAGTTGACCAATTTTGAATGGCAAATTAGTTTGAGGCATGTCTTTCAAGTTCACAACTGCAAATAGAAAAGAAAGATTGTAATGTGGATAATAATTCAAAAGAATAATGAATAATTGTTCAAAAGATTGAGTAGCTTGCAAAAACCATTAATATTCTTTTAATATTATATGAATATTAGAACCACAAAAATCATTCATATAAATTCATTCACTTGAGAATTTACCCATGGATCTAAAAATGAATAAGACATGATTGTCATGTAAATTCATCTAATTGAAAGCAAAGTAAGTCAATTTTTAGAGTTAATCTTTGCAAAGAAGACTTACCTCATTTTTTATTTTTTTTACAAGAAGTAAACTTTTAAATTGTTAATATAATAATTAGTAGTTTGATTATCCTAATCAATCAAACAATATTCAATTAATTCGATAAATAGTTGATTATAACTGATCTAAACATTTCTTCAAAGTAACTACAAAACAAATCATAACATAACAATTTATCACACCAACTATTCACCAATTCCAAATCAAATAGCAAAATTGATTGTTAGCTGTTCTTAAATGAACAGCACAAACAAAAAGACTATTAACAACTAATAATGAACAAAATGAAATATTTATACTCACTTAATCTTTATGTTTGACTTTTCTCAGATCTGAGTTCTTTGACAAAAAAAAATAAAATTTACGGAACCTTTTAAGCATACTTTCGAAAAATTAATAAAAATCAACTTGGAAGATGAAAGAAGTTTAAGTCGACATCGAAAAAATCAGACTCTATGCTCAAAGAAAGATGCAGAAGATTTGAAAAGTGTTTGGGGGAATGAAGAGAAGAGTAAATAAAATTCCCGATTGAGGCATAACTCAGATCTGCAATAATGGAGGCGGCGGCAGTTTTTATATTAGAAGTAGATGTCGCTTAAGCCCTAATTTTGGTGACACCGATCTGTCATCGCCACGTAGGAATTAAAATGATTTATATTGGGCTTAACAAAAGTCGTCAAGGCCCATGTGTGATGAACCGGTGGTTTCAAGGGATTTATAAATATTTGTAAATTCTTGTATCCCCATTTTGATACAGACTCTCCAAAAAACGTGATTCATTTTTTCATGTATTCTTGCTAGATTTCGACATTAATATTCTTTTTGTCATCACTATTTGTTTTAGGGTTTTGAGCAAAATATCCCTTCTAATTTTGTAATAAACTGTCCAAATAAAACAAATGCAAATCAATGTAATTTAGTTATTCATCATTATCATTAAATGTTTAAAATTATGATAAATAAAATATCAAATTAATATTCAAGAAACCTAAACTTACTCTTAAAATTTAAAAATATGCAATCCTAAAACTCTTTCATAATTTGTTCAAAATTATATTATATTGATTTTACACTTAAGGGTATTAATTTGTATTTATTACATTTTAGAAATAAATTACAAAATTTTGTTACTTTAAAGTTTTGTGACAAATTTCTTTATTTTAAGTATTTACTTATATCTTATATATTAAAATGAGAGACATTTTCATATTAAACGTATTATAAAGTATATGATAAAATTAACCAAAGTTCATAACAATCTCTTAAAAATAGGATCAAGGTGGTTTGTTACAAATTTTTAAATAAAAATTCAAATTAAATAGAAAAATTCTAAAATACTAAAAACTTAAAAAAAATATCTTGGTTACAAGTTTCGTTATTGATTCGATTCCAGTTTAGTTTTGGATTAGATTTTTCCGGTACATAGATTTAGGGTACATTCTGGTATATTATTGGGTCTAGTTCATCTAATTCATTATTTTGATTATTTTGGTTTAAGAAATATTCGGATATTTTATGTTTCAGATATAGTTTGGTACATTATAAATCGAGTTCGAGTTCAAATATTTTTATATAAAAATTCAAAACTTGAAAAAGATTTAATTACAAAAATTCTAAAATTTGATTCTTGATTCATTCCATATCAGCTTTATGTTCAGTTTTTTTTAATATATAGGCTTAGTACATATGGAATGTTTTGTAGGGTTTGGTTCGAATTAGATTCTTCTAATTCAGGTTAATTTGGTTTGGGTTTTTGGTCACTGGAAAAATATTTCAAATATAATATTCAAAATATCAACACGGATCTAAGAACTAAATAAATACAGGTTAAAAAAACAATCAAATTCCAGGCTATAATGTGGGTTGAATCCTAATTTATATGGTTTCAAGAATGAGTTTGAATTGTAGATTGGGACTTATCAATTCATCTCTCAAAAAAACAAAAGAAATCATATTCTAGAAACAAAGGCATCATATTCATAATAAAACTGATTGCAAGATACCAACTATTTGCTATAATTCAAACCAACATAGCACCTAATCGCAAGAACTGTTCACGACAATTTAAAAACAAATAACAAAATGTTATGAAATTATTATTTGGGAACTATAATATTATTTATTTTAATATTTTTTATTGAAGGATACGAGAGGATAGTAAGACTTTTATCTTTATTATTTAAGTGCAGGGTACATTCTATTGTGTAATTTCACCCCACCTCATGTATTTATATTAGTGTAGAGGCGGTGAATGAGATATTTTACATATAGGAAATTATAATACCTATAAGACTATATAAAAATATATATAATTATAACACTCCCCTTAATTACCTATATTGTTTATTATGTATTATGCACTGTCTCATTAACAAAGCTTATTAAAGAAAAATCCAGTGGAATAAAAATCATGACAAGGGAAAAAGAGTACAGTGACATAATCTCCCCTCTGAAATGATGAATGTCATAAATTTTGTAGTTGACGCATTCCAATACTTTAAACATGTTTTCTGAATGTTATCGTAGGAAGCGCTTTTGTAAACAGATTAGCTGCATTGTCTGTTGAACAAATGTATTGAATATCTATTTCTTGATTCTTTTTGAGTTCTCGTGTGTAAGAGGAAAATCTTGGGGGAATATGCTTCGTTCGGTCGCTCTTGTTATTACGTTTTTTGAGTTGGGTGAAACAAGCAGCATTGTCTTCAAACAACTTTGTTGGCTCTTTATTTATGACTATTCTGCTTGCTTCTTGTATGTGTTGAGTCATGGATCTGAGCCATACGCATTCTCTACATGCTTCATGAAGTACAATTGTTTCTGCATAATTTGAAGAGGTGGCGACTAGGGTCTGCTTTTGGGAATGCCAAGAAATTACAGTACCTCCAATGGTGAATACATATCCAGTTTGCGATCGGGTTTTATGTGGGTCAAATAAATAGCCAGCATCTGCAAAACCAACTAAATCGAAACAAGAATTTATATTATAAAATAATTTCAAGTCTGTTGTTCCCTAGAGATAATGAAGTATATGTTTTATTCCATTCCAGTATCTGCGCGTAGGTGACGAGTTGTATCTTGCAAGTAGATTAGTAGCAAATGCTATATCTTGTCTAGTGCAATTTGCAAGATACATGAGTCCACCAATAGTGCTCATATAAGGTACTTGAGGACTTAATACCTCTTCGTTATCTTAACAAGGTCGGAATGGATCTTTATCGATATTAAGTGACCTATTAACCATTGGAGTACTCAAAGGAGTCGCTTTATCCATGTAAAAGCGTTTTAAGATCCTTTTTGTATAATTTGATTGATGTACGATAATTCCATTCCGAAGATGCTTGATCTGGAGTCCAAGAGAGAATTTGTCTGTCTCATATCTTTCATTTCAAACTCTTTCTTCATATGAGTTCTTGTCTCATCAATTTCTTTTTGAGTTTCAATTATGTTCAAGTCATCAACATATACAACAATGATCACAAACCCTAATATAGATTTCTTAATAAATACGTAAGGGCATATCGCATCGTTGGTATATCTTTTACTCAACAAATATTCACTTAAGCGATTATACCACATGCATCCGAATTGTTTTAATCCGTAAAGTGATCGTTGTAATTTGACTGAACATATTTCTTTTGATTTTGAACTCAATGCTTTAGGTATATTTAACCCTTCTAGGATTTTTCATACATATATACTTCATTATCAAGTGATCCAATAGATAAGCTGTCACAACATCCATTAGGTGCATTCTTAGATTTTTAGATGACGCTAGGCTCATCAAAAATTTGAAGGTAATTGCATCCATTTCTGAAGAATATGTTTCTTTATAATCAATTTCTGGTCTCTGAGAAAAATCTTGTGCAACTAGTCGAACTTTATACCTTGTTACCTCATCATTCTCATTCATTCTTCGAAGAAAAACCCATTTATACCCAATGTGTTTAATGTATTCAGGCGTTATGACTTTTCTTTTATTGAGAGAGTTAAATTCAACTGTTATGGCCGTTTTCCACTTCTCCTAATCAGGTCTTTTCTGGTATTCTAATATAGATTTTGGATCTGGATCATCATTTTCATTATCAATTTCTTTTGATACAGAAAATGAGAAAATTCTATCATCATCTTCTATTTCTTTTCTAACCCAAATATTTCCATTTTGGGCATTGTTGATGGAAATCTCATGATTTTCTTTATTTTTGTTTTCAAGACTTTTTTCTGTATGGTTTGATTCTTCTTGAGCATTTTTATTTGTCTCTCCCAATTTTTTTCCCTTTCAGGGATTCTTATCTTTTGATCCTATTGGTCTCTCCTTTTGCAACTGCACCTTAGGCTCATTTGCTATATTTCCATCATTTTGTTCTTCTAGAATAATAATTCTTGATTGAACATTCACAGCAGGTATATATGATTTAGTCACCTTTTTTGTATCGGTGAATACATCTGGTATCTGATTTGCCACATTTTGTAAATGCACAATTTTCTGAACTTCCAATTCACGTTGATTTGTAGGAGGATCAAGGTGCAGCAATGATGGTGTGCACCAAGTAATATCTTTTTGAATGTTTTTAGTTCCTCCCCCTTAACTCTAGAAATTCATCTTTATTAAAATGACAATCGGCAAAACGTGCTGTAAACATATCACTAGTTTTTGGTTTAAGATACCAAATTATACTTGGTGATGTATACCGGATATATATTCCCGATCTCTTTTTTGGTTCCATTTTTGTTCTTTGCGGCGACACTACAGGGACATAAACCGCACATCCAAAAACACGGAGATGAGATATATCTAGCTTATGACCAGATGTTAATTCTAATGGAGAGTATTTATGATACAAACTTGGTCTTATTTGAATTAGTGTTGCAGCATGCGAAATTGCATGACCCCATATTGAAATTGGGAGTCTTGTTCTCATTATTAATGGTCTAGCAATAATATGTAACCGTTTGATTAAAGACTCAGCCATGCCATTTTGTGTGTGAACATGTGGGACTAGATATTCAATATCTATTCCAAGTGACACACAATAGTCATTGAAGGCTTGTGAAGTAAATTCACCAGCGTTATCGAGTCTTACTTTCTTTATTGTATAATCAGGGAATTGTGCTCTCAACTTGATTATTTGGGCAATGAATTTTGCGAAAGCCATATTTCGTGTGTTCAATAGACACACATGTAACCATCTACTAGATGCATCAATTAACACCATAAAATATCTAAATGGCCCGTATTGTGGGTGGATAGGCGCACATATATCACAATGTATTCTTTCTAAGAATACCGGGGATTCATTTCTAACTTTGGCTGGTGATGGCCGAGTTACCAGTTTTCCAAGAGAACAAGCATTACACAAAAATTCTTTTGATTAAAAAATCTTCTGGTTTTTCAGCGAATAGCCATTTGTGTTTTCCATAATTTTTTGCATCATGATTGAACCATGGTGTCCTAGATGTTCATACCAGATTTTGAATGTACATGTAAACTCTGGGTTTACTGTAACATATGATTCAATCATATTTATTTTTGTGAAATATATTCCAGAAGATAAAGCTGGGAGCTGTTCCAATATATATTTCCTTTCCGAATTTATTGATGTAATGCAAAGGTATTCAATACCATTTTTATTCATTGTTTCTATGTGATATCCATTTATGCGGATATCCTTGAAACTCAACAAATTTCTATAGGATTTGGGAGAATATAATGCATTATCTATCTCAAATTTTGTTCCCCTTGGCATTGATAAACAAGTTCTTCCGAAACCTATAATAATTTTTGCATCACCTGATATAGTATTCACGCTTCCGGCAGAATTGTTCATTTTAAGGGAGGAAAAATAACTTTTATCTTTGAGTATTGTGTGCGTTGTAGCACTATTTTCCAGACATATATCTCCATCATTGTTTCTGAATTTCAACATTTTCTAATTTGAAAATATCCATAAAAAGATACGTTAATATCAAATTGTATATTACAATAGAGATTATTTTACAAAAACTATCTTACAGAAACTAGTTTACAAACAAATACAAGATAGCAACAACTTATGATTTTCATATGCAAGCATAACTAATTTTACATCATGTCATACTTTCTTCTTCAGGAAAATTTTAATTATTTTGATTTTCGTTGATATCTACAGAATCATCAGCGAAATCAGCTACATCTAGATAGTTATCACTATCTATATCATCAAGTGGAAGCCCAACTTCATTTTCCAGAGAAGGTCTGACTTCATTGTCAAAAGAAGGTCCGGCTTCGTTGTCAAAAGAAGGTCCAACTTCGTTGTCAAAAGAAGGTCTGGCTTCATTATTAAAGAAGGATCTAACTTCACCATATAAGAAGTTGGTTTCCTTTTCTTTTTCTTTTTCTTTCGGAGCTCTTGATAAAGATAGACAAAATGCTTCGGCGTACGACAGGTTCATGATCAGTGTCTTTCATGCCGCATCTATAGCAACGATTTTTGTGTTGCTTATTATCAACTTCTTTCCCTTTTGACTTTTGATTATTTCTTTCATAATTATTAGGGCAAGACCTTCTATTTTGTCCGCGTCCATTTCCATGACCATATCCTCCTCTTCCACGGCTGTGGTAATTATTCCGACCACATCCACGTCCATAATTATAATTTATGCATGCAACATTCACTTCTGGGAATGGTGCATACCCAGTTGGACGAGATCAATGGTTTAACATTACCAGTTCATTATTCTGCTCTGCCACGAGGAGAACATGCATTAAGTCTAAATATTTTTGGTATGCATTTGCCATGTACTACTGTTGCAGAATTACATTTCCTGGATGGAATGTCTGGAGAGTTTTCTTGATGATGTCATAATCAGTGATCTTTTCTCCACATAATATTATTCAGGAGGGGATTCCAAATAGTGCAGAATTATATTCGCTAACACTTTTATGATCTTGGAATTGGAGGTTCAACCACATGTTTTGCTTTTGGTAAGATCACATATTTTTGGTGATCAAAACTGTCTTTGAGTGACTACCAGAGATTTGCAAGATCTTCTTTTGTTATATATTCGTCCTTTAAACCATCGTTGATATGATGTAATAAGAATACCATGGTGTTAGCCTTGGCCTCTTCAGGAGTCTTTTTGGATTCATCTAGGACTCATGCATCCGAACTTGTTAAATGGGAATAATCTTGAT
>OVBA01000824.1:0-54587 GCA_900406435.1 Lepidium aucheri
CAAAAAAAAGATTTATTTTTAAACCAACAAAAATCAAATCTTAATTGGTTATATATTTTTTCTGAAAACTATCAAAAATCAAATCTTAAGGTTTCCTTTTTTAACAAACGAAATTCAAATCTTAATTGGTATGAAATTTTTTTAAGTTAAAAAAAATCAAATCTTAATTGGTTGAATTTTCCTTTGTAGTTGTATGTTTTTATTGAAATCCATTAAAAACAAATAATTCGTTTTAAAAAATAATCTTATATAAACAAAAAGATAAATTAATTAATCTAAACAAATTAACCAATCAAAACAAATTTAGAGAATTTAAATCTAATTATTGAATTAAATATAAGGTATTCTGTTAATTATTGAACTAATATTATTATTCTAATCTAACAAACAAAATCTGTTTAATTAAGGATCATATCATAATCTTAACTAACTTATTTGTTAAAATAAATATAACTAACAAAATCAAATTAAGGTTCAAAAATACAACCAATCAAATTAAGTTTCAAAAGAGTAACCAGATAATAAACAAAATCTCTATTAACGAAATTAAAAAAAATTATTGCTACAAAGAGATAAAGATAAGACCAAATTGTGTGACAAATTATCTTAACAAATATACTCAGACAAATTAATTAATTAAAATAAATCTACAAATCAATAAAACTCTAAAATTTAAAATCTCTATTATTTTATTACGGAAACTCTTATTGTTACGATTTTATTATAATTTAAATATAAGTTAAAAATCTTTTTATATTAACATCAAAAAAATTGGTAATATTATGTAGATAAAGATATTATTAAGAATTAATTAAAGAATTTTATTAAATATTATCAAGAGATAAGTTTTTTAATTTATTACAAAATATATGAATCTGTTAATATTACAATTTATTATATATAGAGATTTGGATTAGGAATATCTCAATATAATATTTTTGTTGTTTTTTTATTGCATTGACCAATAATATTTAAATTAAATTTCCTATTAAAATCCAAAAACTTATTTGTTAGAACATACAAAATCGTATTAAGGTTCTTATCAAAATCTTAACAAAAGATTTATTTTAAAAGAACCAATGAAAATCAAATCTTAATTGGTTAAAGATTTCTTTTTAAAACCAGCAAAAATCAAATTTTAATTGGTCTTTATAAACCAACAAAAATTAAATCTTAGTTTAGAATCGTTTGATAATTGTGATAATTTTCCTAGGCGGGTGGAGTCTTAAATAGATGTTATTTATTAGTTTTCCTATTAGGATTAGATTGATTGTTTTTAATAAATATCGATTACGATAAAGATATAACTATGATAATCTCGTTGGATAAGGATATAATTATGATAATCTTGTAGACGAGATAATCTCATATAATTAATAAATAAATAATATTTACTCTAGATAATAATAATTAATTAATTAGTTATATAATCTTATGAGAATATAATTGTGTGATAAATATTATGTGATAATATTTCCTAGTAACAATATAACATAGTCCAAAACAGACAATATAATACGGAATTTAAGTTAATGCTATGCTTTTATTATATAAGAGATAATTATTGGGAAAATGGTCAAAATAAAAAAATACCAACTTTACTTTCGGTTATTTACCAAATTAAATACAAACTTTCATATTTGTCATATTAAATATAAACTTTCATATTTGCCCAACTAAATATGAATTTTTATTGATCTTACCAATTTTAAATCATTTTAGTCAATTTTAACTTTTGTTTAATAATCACTAACAAACGTTATTTAAGTGACCATCAAAAATCTCTAAGAAAAGAAAAAGGAAAAGCCAAATCCCTAAATTAAAGAGATTTACTGGTGAATTTTTCTCATGAATATATCGTTTGTTCATAATTTGATTACAATCCCAGTTTTGCCATGAGTAATATAAGTTTTAGTGGTACTGAAGTTGGAAGGAAAGTGTTTGTACATGATTTAGCAAAACATATAAAAATTAGTGAGAAAGGTCGAAGATTCTCGTATATATAAAGTTGTTCGGTGATTACAATCCATGAGTATAAAATGAGGGGTAATTAGGCTTGTTTGTAAGCTAAACATTTTGGGCTAAGACATATTGAGCTAAGCATATTGAGCTAGACACATTGAGCTAGGCATATTGAGCTAGGTATATTGAGCTAGGCATATTGAGCTAGGCATATTAAGCTAGACATATTGAGCTAGACATATTGAGCTAAACATCTTAACTTAGCCATATTGGAGCTAGGTGCCGAGGTTAATCATGTGTGAGGCTCCGAGGGGGATTATATGTGAGGTGCCAAGGTAGACCTGTCTATGAGGCACCGAGGTGGACCTGTCTGTGACACGCTGATGTGAAGCTGTCTGTGAGGCGCCAAGCTGGACCCGTCTGTGAGGTGCTGAGGTGGATTATGTGCTAGATGCCGAGGTGGAACGGTCTGTGAGATGCCGAGTTGGACTTGTCTATAAGGCGCCAAGGTGGACATATCTGAGAGGCGCCAAGGTGGATTATGTGTTAGACGCAGAGGTGGAACTGTCTGTGAGGCGCCAAGTTGGACCTGTCTGTGAGGCGCCGAGGTGGACTTGTCTATGAGGTGCCGAGGTGGATTATGTGCTAGACGCCAAGGTGGAACTGTCTGTGAAACGCCAAGGTAGACCTTTATGTGAGGCGCCGAGATGGATTATGTGCTAGATGCCAAGATGGAACTGTCTGTGAGGCGCCGAGCTAGACCTCTCTATGATTCACCGAGGTGGACCTGTCTGTGAGGCGCCGAGATGGATTATGTGCTAGACTTTGAGATGGAACTATCTATGAGGCGCCAAGCTGGACCTGTCTGTGAGGCACTTAGGTGGACCTGTAAGATGCTGAGGTGGGCAAGCCAGGTGTTGAGCTAGGTTTGTCAAATGCCGAGCTGGGTCTCCTGTGAGGCCCTAGGAGAAAGGGAAGACTTCTCTTTTCCCTCTGAATCCTCTCTAGCTTTCTTTTTCTAATATCCTCTTCTTTTCTTGCTTATCTCTCGAAGATTTCTGGCCTGGTTTCCTCAAAGGGGTGACTCTCTATTTATAGAGATTTTGATGGGGTTTTCTTCATAATGGGCCAATTTGGATTTCTCATGGGCTATGAAGTGAAACCCACCACCAACAATTGTCCTCCCCCCCTCCAAGTTTGTCGAAGGAGGATCATGTGAGTTTGGCGATTTTAAGTAAGTATCCTAGACCTGTGTAAATCGAGATTGCCCGATTTCAAGTATATGCGAATGTGGACTTGGTTAATGACTGCATTGGTGCGAGCCAGAGATCGAATTATGCTGTTAGTCGAACTTGCGAGTTTGGATTTGGCAAGATTTTTGAATTTTGATTGCGAGACTTGGATCTACATGATGATTTTTCTTTTTAGTGCAAGACTAGTTTTGACATAATTGTTTGATTATGAGAGCTTGGTCTTAAACTGTATAGGTGCTAGCTAAAGCTCAACTTATGCTGTTAGTTGAACTTGCGAATTTTGACTTGGCAAGATTTTGAATTTTGACTGCGAGACTAGGCTCGACATTTTTTTGTGAGGTTGAGCGTGAATTAGATATGTGCGAGATTTAACTCTGCTTTTAGCGTGCGAGATTGAACTCGGCTTTGGTGTGTGAGACTGAACTCATATTAGATATATGGGAGATTGAAATCAGATTAAATATGTGCAAGATTGAACTTGGTTTTGACGTGCGAGATTGATCTCGGATTTAAAAATGTGCGAGACTGAACTTGGTTTAGGCG
The DNA here is from genome assembly GCA_900406435.1 of Lepidium aucheri. Taxonomy (NCBI): domain Eukaryota; kingdom Viridiplantae; phylum Streptophyta; class Magnoliopsida; order Brassicales; family Brassicaceae; genus Lepidium; species Lepidium aucheri. The sequence continues at coordinate 3,759 of OVBA01000824.1, forward strand.
TGTGAGGTTGACCTTGGCTTTGGCATGTGAGATTTCACTCTGATTAAATATGTTCGAGATTAAACTCAATTTATGATTATTCAAGTAGGAGCTAGAGCTTGTCTTATTTTATAAGTTGTATAAGTGCGAGACAAAAAATTGGTGTTTCCTGTTGAGTATGCGAGACAGAGCTCGGCTTAAGCGAGTATGAACTCAACTTTGAATATGTGTGAGCTTGAGCTTGGCATATGCGAGTATGAACTCTACTTTGAGTATGTGCGAGCCTGAGCTTGGCTTATGCGAGTATGAACTTGACTTTGAGTTTGTGCGAGCCTGAGCTCGTCTTATGCGAGTATAAACTCGACTTTGAGTATGTGTGAGCCTAAGCTTGGCTTATGACTGTATAGGTGCAAGCCGGAGCTTGGCAATCCTAAGATAAAATCCATAGAGACATCTACCCAAGGGGCGTTAGGAGTCGTATAGATCTGTAGTTTTACAAAATAAATCAAAGCAAATTCTTTATGTACTTAAAAGTAGTGCCTCATGAGAGGTTTTCGCCATACCTTTGTATCAGAATGTCTATGATGACGTTCATGTTGCCACCAAACTACTTTTTTGGGTGAAGAGCAATCTCCTGGGTCCCCATAGATGGCGTCAAATGTTTGTGCATGATAGCACAACATATATAAGTTAGTGAGAAAGGTCAGAGATTATCGTATATATAAAGTTGTTCGGTGATTACAATCCATGAGCATAAGATGAGGGGTAATTAGGCTTGTTTGTAAGCTGAACACTTTGGGCTAAGACACATTGAGCTAGGCATATTGAGCTAAGAATATTGAGCTAGCCATATTGAGCTAGACATATTGAGCTAGGCATATTGAGCTAGGTATATTGAGCTACGCATATTAAGCTAGACATATTGAGATACACATCTTAACTTAGCCATATTGGAGTTAGGCACCGAGGTGAATCATGTGTGAGGCTCCGAGGTGGATTATATGTGAGGGGCCGAGGTAAACTTATTTGTGAGGCTCCGAGGTGGACTTGTCTGTGAGGCTCCGAGGTGGATTATGTGCTAGACGTCGAGGTGGAACTGTCTGTGAGGCACAGAGGTGGACCTATGAGGTGTCGAGATGGATTATGTGCTAAACGCCAAGGTGAAGTTATTTGTGAGGCGCTGAGCTAAACCTGTCTATGAGGTACCAAGGTGGACCTGTTTGTGAGGCGCCGAGGTTAACTATGTGCTAAATGAGAAAGACAAGAATGGTACTACTGATGTAGGTACCTCATCAAAAAAGCCGCATCAAGGTGGAATTATTTGTGAGGCACCAAGCTGGACCTGTCTGTGAGGCGACAAGGTGGACTTGTCTGTGAGGTACCAAGGTGGATTATGTTCTAGACGCCGAGGTGGAAGTGAGGCACCAAGCTGGACCTGTCTCTAAGGCACCAAGGTGGACCTGTCTGTGAGGTACTGAGGTGGATTATGTGCTAGACGCCGATGTGGAACTTTCTGTAAGGCGCCGAGCTGGACTCGTCTGTGAGGCATCGAGGTAGACTTATCTATGAAGAGCTGAGGTGGATTATGTGCCAAACACCAAAGTGGAACTGTCTGTGAGATACCGAGGTGGGCCTGTCTGTGAGGCGCCGAGGTGGACTTTTTTGTGAGGTGCCAAGGTGAATTATGTGCTAGATGTTGGGATGGAACTGTCTGTGAGGTGCCGACCTGGACATGTTTGTGAGGCACCGAGGTGCACTTGTCTGTGAGACGCCAAGGTGGATTACATGCTAGACACCGAGCTAGACCTATCTGTGAGGCGCCAAGGTGGACCTGTCAGATGCCAAGGTGGGCAAGCTAGGTGCCGAGATGGGTCTTTCAATGTCGAGCTGAATCTCCTGTGAGGCACTAGGAGAAAGGAAAGACTTCTCTTTTCCCTCTGAATCCTCTCTAGCTTTCTCTTTCTAAGTTCCTCTTCTTTTCTTGCTTATTTCTCTAAGATTTCTAGCCTGGTTTCCTCAAAGGGGTGTCTTTCTATTTATTGAGATTTTAATGGGCTTTTCTTCATAATGGGCCAATTTAGGTTTTTCATGGGCTATGAGGTGAAACCCTCTTTTTGCTTCGTGCCAGATGAGATGATGATTAGTGGGTAAGATCCAGTGTGTGCTCTTGATAACAATCACTAAAGAGGCGGGCTGGCTGGACTGCCTTTTCAATCAATCTCCGGCCGCTCAGCGCCGCTATTGGAGTTGTACAGAAAATTGGTCTCCAATCAAATGATAATATCTCTTGGTATAATGAATACACGAGTGTCGTTCTTAATTTCACCAGAGAATCTAATGAAGTAGATATATCATGTGGATCATTAATCAGGAAATGGGTAAGCTCACCCCTAAATGGAGAATTGACACGTCAAAAAGGAGTAAACATTCATCTACAGATGGTCCATTATTTGATTCAAATGATCAGAAGCTTTCTTATATTCACCAACACATAAACATCTGAAGTAAAAGCGTTTTCAATGGACAAAGACATTGAGCCAGTTTCTACATCTCTATTCAAAGCTTGAGGAATGAGGGACAATTCCTCTTATCGGTAAAGTGCTCTTTCTCCTGCTGCAAGTAGTTTCCTTGTCTCAGTGTGTTGCTGGCTTTCAATTTTAGATTCATTATATTTTGGCATTTGTGATTCCAAGTTAATGAATTCACCAACAAATCTAGATATCTACGAGTTAAGAATGAAGAAACATAAAATTAGGGATTTAGTTTTTTTTTCTTTTGGGAAATTTTTTAATAGATTACGGTGGTCACTAAGCAGTGCTAGATGTTTGTTAACGATTGTCAAATAGAATTTAAAGTTGACTAAAATGAGTTTTAAATTGGTAAAGCCCAAAAGTTCATATTTGATTTGGCAAATGTCCGAAAGTTTATAATTTTGAGAAATTTTGAGTAATACATTTTCACAGATTGGGCTTTGCAACTTGAATGTGAACGAATGTTTGCTTGAACTTAATCATTCGATTATGATCTTGAATTCCTTAAGCAATGAGAGCATGTTTGATCATCTTGAGAGCTTGTTTGTTTATTCATATCACACATTTGATGCGGTTTCTTTAGTATTTGTAAAAGTAAAAGAAAGACAGGTTAAGGACTTCAAGACAAATATGACTCAAGTATTGACTAATCAAGTTGATTGTAGACTAAGGCAAAGAATAAGATATCATTCCAGAAGTTGGAGCTAGAAGTACCTGACGAAAAACAACTACAAACGCCCAAGGATGCTTAATTCTAAAACTCTTATTTGACACCATCTCCATAGTAATCTGGTTGAATCACATCCAAGAAAGAACACTCACGTGTTCTGCTCAGTTGAAGGAGAACCCATTGGGTATATGTGAACGACTTCTAATGAAGCAAAATCAAGACTATGAGAACAGAAAGGCTACAATGCTGCAAGAATCGACACAACTAATTTTAGTATGAGCTAGAAACAGATAACATGAACATATTAAGGGAGTTTTCTATGATTTCAAAGATCATTTTGTCTTCTATCACACAAATATGATTTGCTTGTCTTTGCCAAGAGAACCAAATACAGGTATAAAGACAACCTTGAAGCGCAAGAAAAGAACTCACAAGCGGGAAGAAGACCAACGATTCAGACCACGTGATTTGAATCAAAACAAGCACCAGAACTTTGGTCTTTTCATTCAGATCAAAGAAGAGCCACCCAACTCAACATCTAAGCCAAAGACAAGATTGTGCACATTTGGAGGTAAGTTCTCAATTCGATCTGAATTCATAAGTATTAACTTGTTGTATGTCTATGCAGGTGATGCAGATTTGAGGTCAAATCCTTCTCAAGAGGGAGGGGATGATGTGATCATGACCAGCCAAGACCGAACTCATTCAAGCACTAACTCAAGTGAAGACTCTAACGATGAGGGAGATGAAAACGGAGATGCGTTGATGGTTCCAACTGGTCCAATGACTTGATCAAGAATGAAGTTATTCAACAAAGCCATGGGAGGACTACTTGCTCAAATTCGGACACACGAAGAACTTCGAGTTAAACATACCTTGATGCTTGCCATGAGTATTCAAGAAGGCTAACATGTGGGCGTGTAGTCTGAATGCACTCTTTTTCCCTACGTGAGTTTTGTCCCAATGGATTTTCTCACTAAGGTTTTTAATGAGGTATTTGGGTTGCACAAACAAGAGGTCCATATGTTAGTTTATTATAGGCCCTAATACTATGAAAACCCTAAGCTATTTTTTGTGGCCTCCCTTTTATTTAAGCATGTATTTCTTTGAAAAATATTCAAGCAATTTTACATTTTAATCTTAAGGGTTTTCCTTTATCTTTGTTGGTGTGTTATACCCAACTGAATTATATGCTCAATAAAGCCACTTGATTCAAGTCTAGATGGATCGATGTTGACTAGTGAGAGATTGACTCCTAGACCATCTCCATTTTTGTTATGAAGATTTCCTTCTAGATTCGAATTAAGAATCTCTGCACCTAATTTCTAAGGAGACAGTCAACAATGTTTTCTTGACATTAGGTAGTGTTGAAGATATTGAACATCATGTGAAGAACTCCATTTCTTTAGAGTAGAGCAAAGGTATGGCTCTCGATATAAAAACCTTTGATGTTTAAATGAGCAGCTCGTTTCAACATGGATGAGTTTAAGGAGATCATTATGCTTATTTTAAACTATGAGACGCTCATTAAGTGGTATTTTAACATAAAACGCCTAAAGCAAGATCAAACAAGATTCCTGGAGAGAAAGAAAGAAATGCAATTCACAGAATCGACACACTTTACAACAAACAATAATTAGCTCCCAGATGGTTCCAAACTGAGGAAAAAAGGAACAAGACTAGAGGAGACTGAGACTTATTAAAAGCAAAGAGAAAGGAGGGTGTACACCGAGCAATAAAGCTTCCCATCATGATTTTCCTTCTATTCAAGGTAAGGTATAGGCTAAGCATTAGGGTAAACTGTTGTGAAACAACCAGAATTAGTCTTCTCTCACCTTGGCAATGGGAAAGGCAAAGAGATAGCTAATTGCCCTTATTAAGTTTGGTGTGTGAAGACCTTTAATGTTGATTCATCAAACAATCATATTCATAAACAACCTCTCTCTGATCTTGGTACTTCTCAATCCTCATCAAGGAAAAGAGCGTCTTGTGGTGAGCCAAATAGAGAAATGAAGAAAGCGAGATTGGAAAGCCAAAACAAATCAAGAAAATCTAAGTCCACCTCTCAATTTGATAGTTGTTTTAGTTCTACTGCACAACCTTTAATTATTCATTCTGCTTTTGTGGCAGCATCTTTTCAGTTAAGCTATGAAAAGAAGATTATAGTCAACCCAAACACCCCAAAGCAACCTAGATTTGTAAGGCCAGATACCACGGACTTCAATATAAGAAGAGCATGCTGGAATATTTTGAGAAAAGAAAATACCCAGACAGTTTCACACTTAGGGGAGATTTGTGGTCGTTATCTCCCCCACGTTATATTCATCAACAAAACCAAAAAGGTGTAGAAATCATTTGGAAGGTGTTTGTGTTTTGTTAGGATTTTATGATGTCAAAACTATCAAACCAGAGGGCATTAGAGGAGGTTTGGCTCTCTTATGGAAAGAAGAAGTCAAAGTTGAGATTATCTCAATAGACAATAAATATTGTTGATACTAAGATAACATGGCAAGATAAAGAGTTTTATGCCACATGTGTGTATGATGACCCTATAAGAAGTGAAAGGAACAAAGTCTGGGAAAGGTTATTACAGTTAATGGCTGGTAGAGATGGAACGTGGTTCATGCTTGGTAATTTCAATGAGATCACAAGTAATCTAGTCAAGCTGGGAGGTCGAGCAAGAAAAGATGTCTCTTTTCTTCACTTTAATTACATGCTTAATGGATGTGATATGTAGGAAATCATGTTCACTAGAAATGCTCTCTCTTGGTTTGGAACTAGAAATGAGGAGCTTATTCAATGCAAGCTATATCGAGTGGTTGCTTACTATGATTGACACTAACTATTCCCAAAAGCTAAGTCCATCTACATCTGTCGAGTATTTTCAGATCATAGCCCCATTGTTACATAGTGGAAGGGTGAAGAATAATATCGTAGAGAACGGTTCAGATACAATTCAAGATGGATCAAAAAGGAATGATTTACAGAGTGAGTGGAAGAAGGTTGGTGTGCTATCCCAAATACATCAACAACACCTTTCTCAAGCTTATGGAATGTAAGAAATCGAAATCCTACTAAAAAACAAGATCAAAGACGAACTCTGAACAAAAATACAAGATCTTATGGCAAGTATCGAATCAATAACTCATGGTGTTGATTTTAATGCTGCTAAGCTGCAATACTTGAAGCGTCAGCTTCATGAAGATTAAAGAGAAAATGAACAATTCTGGAAAAGCAAAAGCAGAAACTCGTGACTTCCAAGTAGGTGATAAGAATTTAAAATACTCTCAAGTCAAGCAACGCAGGTCATTCAATAGGATTCATTATATCCTTGATGAAGAAACTCAGCAAAGGAAATATAATGATGCTGAGATTGGTCAAGTGGTAGTCAAAGTCTTCTGGAATATATTATCCACTGAATCCCAAATGATAAGTTCTCGTAGCTCTGATAGGATGCTTTTAGGATTGAGAAAACGGGTAACTAACTTGTACAATGATCTTTTGTTGAAAGAGGTATAAGAGGATGAGGTGATGCAGACTATTTTTGACATGAATCCAGAAAAATGTCCACGACCAGATGGCTTATCAAGAGCCTTTTACCATAATCACTGAGGAGTTGTGGGGCATGATGTTGTGGCAATGGTTAAGAAGTATATGGAAGATGGTGAATTGGATAAAAGGGTAAATGCTACTAATATATGTATCATTCCCAAGAAATCACAATTGGCCTTTTTGTTTATGCAACTCTGATTTGAAGATAATCACCAATGTAATGGTTACTTGGTTCAAGAAGATCCTACGAGAAATAATCTCTTATTCACAAGTGGCCTTGATAAAAAGAAGGTTAAATTCTGACAACATTTTGGTTGCTCATGAAATCCTCCATAGTCTTTGAACCTCAAATTCAGTATCCTCAAGATTTATAGCCGTTAAAACGGATATGATGAAAGTATACGACATACTGGAATAAGACTTCTTGGAGAGGACTTTAAGATGTATGGGTTTTGCTTACTTGTGGGTGGAAAAAATTCTCCTTTGTGATCTCTACTGTGTCTTATAAAGTCCTTATTAATGGAAAGACATTCAGTGATGTGATATCATCAAGGGGACTGAGATAAGGAGAGCCTGTCTCCCATTTCCAATTCTTTATTTGTACTGAAATCCTTATTGGTAGAACGATACATGCTGAAAGGGAGAAGATGCTCACAAGAATCAAAGTTGCACCTACGACTCCACCAACATCACACCTCTTATTCGCTGACAATAGTCTCTTCTTCTGTCAAGAGAATATAAGAGAGAAGCTAAGGGAATAAAACAGATCCTAGATGATTACAATCATATCTATCACCAGTGAACTTGAAAAAATGCAGTATTTACTTCGGTGCAAAGGTCAAAGCCTCTTGCAGAAATGAAGTCAAAGAAGCTATGTGTTGTCAACGAGAGTGGTAAAGGCGTCTACCTGAAATTTTTGTAGGCTCCAAGATTGCTACCTTACAGTATATTGAGCAAACATTTCATAAGAAAATGTCAGCCTGGAATAATAAATTTTTATCTCAAAGCGACAAAAAAGTTATCATCAAGGCGGTAACAATGGCGGTCCCTACATATACAATGAGTTGCTTCAAATTACCAAAAACACTATGTGAGAACATTGAGAAGCAAGTGGCTGCATTTTGGTGGAAAAATCAAGAGACCCACAAAGAGGTTTATTGGAAAGCATGAGAGACTTTATGTAAACACAAGAGAGAAGGTGGATTAGGTTTCAAAAGATTGGAAGGATTTAATCTTGCTTTATTGGGCAAACAACTTTGGAGACTTATAACCAACCCGGATTCACTTGTCAGCAAAGTACTAAAGAGCACGTATTACCCTCGATCCTCTCCCATGCAAGCACTGGTAGGTACCAAACCCTCTTATACTTGGAGAAACATCCACAAAGTATAACAGTTGTTACAATAGAATTCAAAGAAAAAATTTGGTTGTGGGAAGAACCTTGATCTTCATGTTGATTCTTGGCTACCAACAGTACCACCTAGGACATCTACACTTCAATCAGACTATACAGCACAACAAATCCATCTTCATGACATCCTTGAGGAGGGTTCTGATGAGTAGAGGATAAGGAACCTTCCGACTTACTTTACGCAACATGGTTTGATCTCATTCTCCAAATTAAGCTTAATAGCTTTTCTAGTAGTGATGGCTTCTCTTGGTTCATTAATAAAGATGGGAATTACTATGTCTGGTCAGGGTATTGAGTGTGGTTGAATTATGTATCTAATGTCATCACAAGAGCTCTAGTCATAACCAAGTATCATACCTCTATTTAGTCAGATTTGGGAACTAGATGTAGCACAAAAGGTGGGGAATTTCTTATAAAGGGCCCTCCCAAACAGCCTTGCAGTTGCAGGAAACCTGAGTAATAAGAGGCTTATGAAAGACAATGGTGTATGCGGTGTGTGCTGAAATGGAAACAATATGTCACACACGCTTTTGTTGTCCATATGCTCATCTTGCTTGGGCTTTTCCTCCACTTTCAGCCATATTTTATCCTTTTTTCTTTGAATCAATATTTTCTAATATAGTTGTAGGTTTAATCCCTGAAGAGGTATATCAATTTTTCGAGGGAGGGGATGTGAGACGAAGGTTCCCGCGTTTCAGAATGAGCTTCTGTGCCATCAGTTAATCAACTAGTAGGAAAAACTTGTGATGATTTAGCTGAGTGGAAAGCTGCTCATCAAAAGGAATAAAGCTCACCTCAAATGCGGAATAGAGGAATGAATGCTACTACTTGGACCACCGGGTACCTTTAAGGTAACTATGATGTTTCCTAGGATGAAAAGAGACAATTGTATGGTGTTGGTTGGATTCTCCAAAACAGTGCATGTGATGTTCGATGGATGGGTTATAAAACATACCCAAAACTCATATCATATCAAAAAGCGGAGGCTACAATGCTTACATGTGCTATGAATGTAATTGAAAACTTAGTTTATGATTAGTTGTGATTTGAAGGAGACTCCAAAATTATGATGGAGGCATTACAGGAAGCGAGACTCAATCCAAGGTTAGAAAACTTCACAAGTGAAGCCATCCCTTCTTTACCTTTCGAGGAAGAGAATCAAATGGTTGTGCGGATCTTATCGCTCATTAAGCTATTATGGGCAACATTTATTATGCTACTTTAGATTGTTTTGTTCCTAGTTGGTTGGAATTGCTTGTCCATACTAAGAAACAAAACATTGTTATTATGTTATCAGCATGAATGAAATTTAATTTTTGGGAAAAAGTTTAAATCTTTAAAGATCTTTTTAAAAATTAAATTATTTTATTTGGGATAATATTAATTATTTTATTACTAAACTAATATTTTAAATTCCACCAAATTCAATGAGATTCTTTTATTACCATTTGATTTTAATTTATTCTGCCAGATTTCACAAAAAAAATTGAAAAAAATTAAAGTTGACTCCACATTCAGCCAGATTTAGCTATTACCGTTTATACTGTTTATATATATGAGATATTTTATAGTGAATTAGAGTGTTTCATGTCCTCTATATTAGCTCTCCATCATTGATCGCTGCTACTGTTCTTCCTCAACCATTTTGATCTGATTTCTTTTTCCTCTTTTACTGCCTATTCTTGCAATGGTTAGGGTTTCTCAGTTTCAATTTCAGCTATGTCTTCAGCGATGGATAAATAAATGAAGGCAATGTGCTTGGAAGTAGAAAATATACCGTTCATACTACTTGATTTACCAGAATTCTACTCGATTGAGAGCAACTCATGAAGCCTTATCGATTGGCTTCTTTACCCTAAAAAATAAAAAATGGCTAGTTTGATTATGGATTGCCTAGGAAATGGCAGAAACAAGGCAAGCTGAAAGGTATCTTTCTCATTTGAAAGATTTCAGTTTATATTCAACGCTCTTAAAGACTAGGAAGATGTCTTGGATAAAGGAGTTCAAATCTATAGGGAATGGCCTCTGGTGTTAGAGAAACGGGTTGAGTCGCCTCCTCTAATCTCCAATGTTCTTCAGTTCATTCCTCTATGAGTTCAGATTGTAATATTCCCATCAATTATTATATGCTTCCGGCTATTACGGCTCTAGGGAAACTAATTGGCCAAGTTACAAAAGTCTCCTTTGACCTTTCTCTTCATCAGGTTAAGGATTATGTTAGAGTATAAGTAAAATTTGATGTGGAGGAATTCAAAGATTATCGTTCTGCCAAATGGTGAGAAGAAAGAGATATCATAATTACAAGAAGATTCAGAAATGTTGCTATAATTGCCAAATGGTGAATCACGAGAATGATATATGTTTTATTCTAGAGAATCAAAGATAGGAAAGAGCGAAAGAATATCGTGAAAAGCATCAGAACGTTGCTTCTTCACCTAAGGCTATCATTGACATTGGAGATCCTTTGTTTGGTGTGATCTTTGATCACAAGGTCGGAATGGATGAAGAGACGGGAAGACCCATAATTGCAGAAGTTGTTCTAAACTAATTAAGAGCCTTTGTGAGAGATTTTACTGCTGAAGATAGATTTACTAAGATCTTTCGAGAAAGACCCATTGGCTTGTAAAACATTACTTAGGTTTGAGCCCCCACCGATTATTAATCTTAATGTTGATAAGGGGAAAAGAATCGTGTTTAACTACGATTCTAAAAGTGGAGAAGAGGACGTCGCTGAATCTAGAGTGAAAATTCCTAAGCTCATGGAGGGAGCAATGAAAGCTTCTATGGGATCCAATGGATTCATATCAGTTCTGGTCATAATGGAGGATGTAAGTAAAAACTCTATGCCTTTGATTACTCGTTGTAAAATGAGAAAGGAGAATAAATCTGGTAGTTTATCTGAATATGCTTAGTTGAACATTGAAAAGATTTAAATCAATAAACCAATCAGTCATTCCTTCAGGAATGAAAAAGGAAGAAAATCTCAGTCTGGAGGTGGATCAACTTCTTTCTCGAATGAGGAACTAGAAAGTGAGGTTTCAGAGGGTGTTGAGATAAAGTTTGTGGTGCAGGAAAGCACTAAAGCTGATCAAGAATTACAAGATTGTGAAGCGGCAGATCCCGTGAAGGAACTGCCAGAAGAATTATGAGTATATTCTCATGGAATTGTCAAGGCTTGGGCCACTCAAAAGATTTGGCAATTCATAGATTGAAGGAAATACAACAAAAGTATTTTCCCGAAATCATGTTTTTGGTTAGAACAAAGAACTATAGAGATGTAGTGGTTGATATCCAAGAGTAGTTGGGGTTATGATAGATGTTTTGTGATTAATCCTAAAGGTAGAAGCGGGGGTTTAGCTTTGTTTTGGAAATTCTCGGTTGTAATAGATATTAAGGCTTTTGATAAGAATATGATATATTGTTTTATAACCTTTGGGAATAAATCAATGTTTATATCGTTTGCTTATGGAGCACCTGAAACACATTAAAGAAAACATGTATGGAAAGAACTGTTGAGATTTGGGTCTACTAGATGTGAAAAATGGTGTTGGCCAGGAGATTTTAATGTTATTATTCACCGTGGTGAGAAACTTGGAGGCCCTCCTAGATCGGATTTAAGTTGTAGAAATTTTTTAGAGATGCTTCTTATGCTCGAGATGGAGGATTTGAAAATCATGGGGAATGCTTATACCTGGGGATGTATGAGATCTGTGTACTAGGTTCAGTGTAAACTGTACCGAGCTTTAGGTAATACAGCTTGGTGTTTGCACTTTTTGATTTCTAGCTAGAATTTTCTCCTAAAGTATGGTTCGGATCACTGTCCTATTTTGATGCATCTAAGGGAAGCTCAAGTACATTACCATGGATGGTTTCACTTTAATAAAAGGCTACTATCGAAGCCTGGGGTGAGTGAAACAATTGCGAGAGTTTGGACTAAGGGGGATGTTCTATGTATCGTTTGTCTCCTATTTTTTCCTCATCAATGACAACCATTTGGTCTTATTAAGCCGCAAAGGGACTCAAACAAGGTGACCCAATGCCACCTTTCCTTTTTGTCATTTTCACGGAAGCTTTGACGCATTTACTCTTCAAAGCAGAGAGGATGGATCATATTATAGGTATGATAATTTCTCCAAATGGAATCGAGATCCCTCACTTGCTTTTCTTGGATTCGTCATCAAAACAAATGAAATTCAGGCTGAGATTTTGAGAAACATTTTAGAAGAGTATGGGAAAGTTTCTAGTCAAAGTGTTGATCTCAAAAAGTTTTCCATTTCCTTTAGAGTGAATGTACCATAAACTATGATATTAAAGGTTCAAAATATCTTAGGGGTCAAAAACTTGGGAGGTGATGGGTCGTACTTAGGTTTGCCTTTCTATGGTTCTAAGAAAGATTTGTTTAGTTTTATTCAAGAGAAAAGTTAAAGACATAATGAATGGTTGCTATGCTAGGTCTCTGTCTTTGGGTGGTAAAGCGACTTTCTTTAAATTCGCAGCTCTTGATATGCCATTATTTGCTGTGTCTTGTTTCAAATTGCCAAGACATCCATAGTTTCTCTGTCTTCAGCCTTAGCAGATTTCTGGTGGAATTTTATTGAAAACAAAAGGTGTATTTATTGGAAAAGTTAAGAGAAGCTTTGTCTTCCAAAGAAGCTAAGAGGGCTGAGTTTTAGAGATATAGGCTTCTAGCTAAATAAGGTTAGAGAATCCTCAGGTTTCCGTAGAGCCTATTGGCAAGGTTTATGAAATCCTAATATTTCACAAACCAATCATTCTTACAAGCGAATATGAGTACTAGACCCTCCTTTGGTTGGAGAAGCTTTGTGTGTGGAACATCACTTTTGCAAAGTTGAGTCAAACTTATTGTGGGGAATGGAAAGGAGATTCGAGTATGGAGTGACCCTTGGCGATAGGATAGAGGTCTCAGAATCCCTTTTAATAATTAAAGATCAGTTGATTTGGATTTGAAGTTGATGCTTTTTTTGACAAAAAAGATAGTAAATGGAATGATTCCTTACAGAGAACTCTTTTCTTCAAAAATGATATTTAGTTGATCAAAAAACTTAAGCCAATCCTTTGTCAAGTGATTCTTTATCTTGGAACTTCTCAAAATCAGTGGATTTTAATGTCAAATTGGTTTATGAATTAGCGTGGGGTAAGGATAAGAAAGCTCTCATGATTAATGCATCTGCTCTACCTTTTTTAAACTCTCTAAAAGAACAAATATATAATCTAGATAGCTTCAAAAATTTATTCGTTTATCTGGAGAACCTTATGAGGTGCTTTAACTGTATCATATAATATTTTTAATAGAGGTATCAAGATTGATAACTTCTATGTGATGTGTGGCTTGCAAGGAGAATCAGTGAATCATGTTCATTCTGTTGAACTGTGGTAAGGTAAGTGTGGGCGCTTTTAGACTTTTCTTCGCCTCCTACATGTTTTGAAAATAACTCCATATATTCAAACATGCATCATCTTTTAGTCAATCTGAACAGTAACTGAATTCCTATGGAGATTAAAAAGGTTGTATCTTGGTTATTATGTGTACTATGAAAAAATAGGAATGCTCTTATATCCAAAGGAACGAAGTGTCATGCTCTAGATACTCTAGCCATAATCAGGGGAGGGATAGCTCACTGGTTTAAAGCCAAGGAACCTGATGCTTCTAGGAATACTGATCATGCACCTTCAATGGTGAAGAAAGATGTGAAATGGCATTCCCCTCCTCTAGGTTTAGTTAAATGCAATGTGGGTTGTTCATGGTCAAGATCAAAGAATTTTGGAAAGGCTTCATGGATTTTTAAAAATGACTTAGGTATTACGGTTATGCATAGATGTAGGGCTTTTTCCGTGACTAAGTCTTTGTTAGAAGCTCAAATTAAAAATGTGATTTGGACTATGGAAAGTATGGCCTTTCATGGTGTTTTGGAGGTGATCATTGTGGCTGATTCGTCTCACTTATTTGAGATGGTTCTCAAGCCTAAATCTTGACCTGCATTCGGTTTTTATGCAGAGAAGCTTGCTCTGTCTATGATGCCCTTTCAAGTCTTGGCATTTATCCTCTATTCTGAATAAAGTCAATAGAGGAGCTTTTCTCATTGTTCAGAGTATTACTCTTCAAGACATATTTCAATCTAATGTTGCGATAGAAGCCCCTGCTTGGTTGGAGAATGCGATTAGCAGTGAGAGGAATATTTCCTCTATCTAATGCTTGCTTTGTTTTCTTACACTTATTGTGTCTCTATTGAGACTGGTTTTAGTATATTTGCTATCTCTTGTTTGACTTGTAAACATTTATGCTTGTGGGCTCTTGGTCTCTTAGTATATCTTATGTTTCAAATGAAAATAATAATAATAAAAATAATAATAATAAAAATAATAATAATAATAATAATAATAATAATTGTTGGAGGTGGATCCGAGATCGTACTTCGGTCCACAGGAAACAACAGGTCAAGTACTAAGAAAAAAACTAGTTGCAAGCATCAAAGCCTAACTCGGATATCGTCATTAACTCGACAAAGTTTTGACTCGAAAAGTTCTTTGAACTTGAAGAGAAGTCGGATGACATGTCAGCAAGAAAAAGAAATGGAAATTTTTCTATTCCTACATGAAAAATTCCATAAATCTTGTGTGAATCTTACCAGATTCGATCTTATCAATATAATTGTAAATCTTCATTAATTCTATCTACTCTGTAACCGCTTCTATGATCTATAAATAGAGGAGCAAATCCTTAGAAAAGGGGATCGGTTTTTTGGCATACATCAAGCTAATAAGAACACTCTATTTGGCAATCATCTCTACTCGTCAAAGTTAACTACTTTTGCTCCAATCCATCTTACAAGTGTCCTTGCCCATTCTTCCCCCCTTTTTTAATTCAGGAATTGTTCACTCTAGAACTCGTTCTACTAGACCCGGTTCCAATAGTTGGCGCCGTCTGTAGGAAATATATCGAAGGACATCTTCACACAAGCAAAAGAAAGTTCTTAGCGAGAAAGGATGGTCGAAGCAGAAATCACTATCAATTCACCAGAACAGAGGGAACCTTGCCCTCAGGATCACATTGACCTAGCGAATGAGTTACCTTTTAATTAAACTCTGACTCAGGTGGAAAATCATGAAGAAACTCGTGAAAACACTGATCTTCCCCCACCACCTCCGAGATCACCTGCACTTAGAACCCTAGTATGCAATCTGATCGCACAACAAGAGGCTTCTGATCAAAGAAACACGTAGAGATTCGACAAAAACGTGTAGTCTTCTGATTACACAGGTCAATAAGCCGCACAGAGAAATATTGGCCAGCGTACAAAGAAACCTATTTGGAGGAGTACCGAGTCCACAGCCAGCGAGCACCTTGGTACAAGATCACTCTATGATGCAAAGCATGACTAGACATCATGCCCAGCAACTTTGGATACTGCAACCGTATTGAAGATGATGGACGACATGAGGTCAAAATTCCACCAAGCTACCAGCTCCGCATCAAAGATAGGAAGAATCCTAGCCCAAGCTCAAAATTCACCATTCGTGCCGATATTGAAGAGAGTCTTGGTAAATAGAGGGTTATGACTTTGATGCCCTTCCAATGATGGGAACACGGATCCAGTGGGGTTCATGAGCGCCTTCAACGTCATGATGAACGGGGTGAACTACACCCTGGAAAACAAAGATGCAGCTTACTGTCAGCACTTTGCTGAGAATTTGACCGGTGATTCCTTGGTATGGTTCACCAAGTTGCCAGCTGGATCAATCGAGAGCTTCAACCAGCTTGCCGAGTTTTTTATGAAATAATACACCCTATTAATCAACCAGGATTCCTCAACAGCTGAGTTGAGATCCTTAAGGAAAGGTTTTGACGAGCCCTTAAAGTCATACCTCGGACGCTTCAAGAAAATCCTAATAATGGCTAAGGTCAGCGACGACATGGCCATTGAAGCTCTCCGAACTAGAATGGTAACCGAAAAATCTCTCAAGCGGGACATTTTCATAAATTGGCTCAATACGATCTCAGACGCTCTCTGTAGATCAGCAAGACATGCAGATTATGTGGAGGAAAAACAAATCCTCGCACAAAACCAAGAAACACAACACAACTAGGTAACAAAAGAGCCAAAAGAAGGGCACTATGATCCGAGACAGCACAGTAGAGGAAAAGCAAACTCGGCAATGGATTTTCAAATCAGAGAGAATGGCAGTCTCTGTAGCAGACCATTCAATAACACCTACAACCGAAATCAGTATTGCGAGCTTCACAAGACAGCAGGTCATTAAAATTTAAAGTGCAAGCAGCTGCAAGAATTCCTTGTTGTGAAATTTAGTAAGGGAGAGTTGATAGTTTCTGAGGAAGAGACTCAGAAGTTTAAGGCACAAAAGCGAAAAAAGGCGAGTTGCATGAAGCAGCTTTCAAGTTAGCAGGTTCGAAGAGTGACACTTTGGAAATAGTCAAGCGACAAAAACCGTTTGGAGACAACGATGAGTCTAGTGAACCACGAGTTGTTGTCGGCGTAATCATGGGTGGATTACAGTCTATGACGACACCATCTATTTAATCAAGAAATACGAGCGAAAGATTATTGCCTCGGTTAATCTGGAACCTTTAGGGGAGAATACGCGGACATTAGACTTGATAGTAACATTCACGGTTGAGGATTTTAAAGGAGTTAGTTTTCCACACAATGACCCCATAGTCATCAAAGTTTTAGTTACCGACTGTGATGTTTCATGAATACTCATCGACACTGGGAGTTTAGTGGATTTGATCTTCAAGGAGACTTTGGACAAGATGGCATTACTAGATGTTCAACTGAAGGCCGTGGACAGAACTCTTACTGCGTTTGATAAAAGTATAATCAATGCAATTGGAACATTAAAACTAGCAATCCGAGGTGCAGGAATCACTTGATGGATCAAGCTACTCATTGTAGATAAACTACCAATCTACAACATGATCCTAGGAACGCCTTGGATACACACGATGAAAGCTGTTCCATCCAGCTATCACCAATGTGTTAAAATTTCGATGAGTGGAGGAATCTACACACTTAAAGGAGATCAAAAGATGTCTAGAACTTGCTTCATCGCCAAGATAAACTACAGAATAAATCGTGCATGATCACATAATCAGTAGGAAGCAAAGTGTTATTTGAAAAACCCACTCCCAAAAAACCAGACCAATCAACTATTGAACTCGTCAACATTGATTTGACAGACTCGTCAAAATGCGTGAACATCAGGGTCAACTTGAGCAAGTCAATTATATATAAGTTTTTCCAAATCCTAGAGAAGAATGTGAAAACATTCGCATGAACAGCGAGTGACATGCCTGGAATCAATCCAGTGATTGCAAGCCACATGTTGAATGTTGATCCAACATACAAGCTAATCAAGTAAAAAAAAGAAGCTCAGACCAGAAAGAACGAAGGCAATAATTAACGAGGTCAAAAAGCTAATTGAAATTGGATCAATCGCCAAAGTTCAATACCCAGAATGGTTAGCCAACCCGGTAGTCGTTCCAACAAAAAACGAAAAATGGCAATATGTGTCGACTTTACCAACCTGAAGAAAGCCTATCCTAAAGATAGTTTCCCATTGCCAAATATCGATCGAATTATCGAGAGAATGAACTTCTTTCGTTTATGGACGCTTTCTCGGGATACAACCAGATTTCGATGCACCCAGACGATATGGAGAAAACTACGTTCATCATGGAGCGAGGGACCTATTGCTACAAAGTCATGCCATTTGGATTAAAGAATCTGGGAGCAACTTATCAGTGGTTGGTAAATAAGGTGTTTGCCGACCAACTCGGGCAAACGAAGAAAGTATACATAGACGACATGCTGGTCAAGTCATTAAAATCAGAAGATCACGTCGATTACTTAGCTCGTTGCTTCCAAACACTGAACGAGTACCAGATGAAACTCAACCCAACAAAATGTACTTTGGGAATAACCTCAAGAGAGTTCCTTGGAAACATAGTCACTCAAAGATGTATTGAAGCTAACCCGAAATAGGTCATGGCAATTCAGTAGCTACCTTCTCTGAAGAATAAGCGAGAAGTACAGAAGTTGACAGGTTTTATAGTGGCTTTAAACCGTTTTATATCCCGCTAAACGAATAAGTGCCTCATATTCTACAACTTGCTGCACAGAAATAAGGACTTCAAATGGGACAAAACTTGCGAGAAGACTTTTTCCAAGTTGAAGGAATATCTTTCAACACCACCAATCCTTGCAAAAACTGAAAACGGAGAGTCATTGTACTTATACATTGCAGTTTTCACATCAGCGGTGAGCGGCATGCTAGTTCAAGATGACAGAGGAACTCATCACCCGATCTTCTATGTTAGCAAACCATTAGACAGAGCTTAATCAAGATACCCGACTATATAGAAACTCGCATTCAACGGTAGTTACCTTGGCAAGGAAGTTATGACCTTACTTCCAGTCTCATACCGTTATATTATTAATGAATCATCTACTGTGAACAATATTGCACTGTCCAAATCAGCAGGGCGATTGATCAAGTAGGCGATCGAGTTGAGTGAATATGATATCGAGTTTAAAGGAAGAACAAGTGCGAAGTCCCAAGTTTTAGCCGACTTCCTAATCGAGTTATCCCTTGATCTGGAACCTCTAGAGTCGGAAATAAACTCTTCAAACATGGAAGATATACATAGATGGATCTTCATCTCAGCACGGCTCGGGAGTCGGTATTCAACTAGAAATCCTGACAGAAAAAGTTCTAGAGCAGTCATTTTGACTTGTATTCCCGGCGTCCGACAATGAAGCTAAATATGAAGCATTGATCGCAGGAATAAAGTTGGCTAAGGAATTCGGAGTAGTCCACATTGATTGCTTTTGCGATTTTTAGCTAGTCCTTAACCAGGTTAACGGGGGCTATGACACAAAAATAATCGCGTGGAAGCTTATCTTAAAATCGTTAAAGAATTGGTTAAGGATTTGAGGTTCAAGATCAAAAAAATCTCCATATCCGAGAAAACCTCAGCTAACTCTCTAGCAGCTCTCGCATCCAGAACTGACCCTTTTCAGAGAAAAATAATACCAGTGGAGAATATAGATTACCGGAGTATAAACTTACCAAAAGGAGACCTCAAATTTGTCTCGACTATAGATGACATTCAGGATGAATCCGATATTGAGATGGTAGATGTCGAGGAGACAAGCAAACCAAAGGTTGATTGGGGAGACAAGATACTCGCATGTATCCTTGATGGCGAAACACCAGAGGATAAAAGGGCCACTCGTCGTCTCAAAGCCATGTGCTCTTTCTATGCCCAAGTGAGCGAGAAGCTTTATCGAAGGAGTACAAACAAAGTATTACTTACTTACGTTCATGGTGATGAAATTGACGAGATCATCAAAAAGACGCATGACGGAGCTGGTGGAAACCACAACAGTAGAAGAACGCTTGTACAGAAGATCAGGACACTCGGTTACTATTGCCCGACCATGGCGAAGGATTATGCTCAATACACACCTAAATGTGATAAATGCTAGTGACACGGGCACATCATCCACGCTCATACCAAAGCTCTAACCTCAGCAATCATACCTTACCCGTTTATGTGATGGGCAATAGATATAGTCGGATCATTACCATCATCACGGCAAAAGCGATTCATGATGGTCACGACGGATTATTTCTTAAAGTAGGTCGAGGCAGAGGCTTATTCATTGTTCAAAGATAAAGACAGATCAAATATGTATGGAAGAATATCATCTGTCGACATGGGTTAACTTACGAGAGTGTGATAGACAATGGATCTCAATTCATCTCGGTGAAGTTCTCCAACTTTTGTGCAAGGTGGAATATCCGAGTAAGCAAGTTGACTCCTCGGAACCCACAAGGAAACGGTCAAGCAGAGGCCATGAATAAACAAATCCTCGACGGTCTAAAGAAAAGACTTTCAGTGAAAAAGGGAAGTTGGGAAATCAATTTGGATGGCGTGTTATGGTCACATTGAACTACACCTAGACCCTCGACTTGATGAACTACATTTTCCCTTTCTCATGGAATGAAAGCAATGGATCCAAGCGAGATAGCTGTACCAACTTTACGCCGACAATGACTCCCCGAACACAAGGATTCTAACAACGATGCTATGGAAAACAACATTGATAACTTGGAAGAAGAACGCGACAAAGCACTTCTCTGAGTACAGACAACAAGCCGCAAAGTACTACAATAAGAAAGTACGAAGAAGACACTTTGCGGTAGGGGATCTCGTAATACAAAAGGTATTTGAAAACACAGCAGAACTTGATGCGGGTAAACTCGGCGCAAATTGGGAAGGACCGTACATCAATTACGACATTTTAAAATTAGTACTTTACAAGATCACTAGTATGGACATAGCAACGACGCCATGAGGCTGGAATTCCATCAATCTAAAGCTATACTACTATTGAGGACTCGACAACTTGGCAAACTAGATGCGTTACTTAACGCATCCCTATTTAGTTAAGTATGTACAGAGAACTAACGCATCCTTTTGGGGTACGTATGTAGCCTTCGGGTCAAGCTAGAACTAAATAAAAATTTTACAAGTCTCTTATTTGGTTAAAAAAAAGGGTTACACCCTAAACTCTCAAAAAAGACGAGATCAAATTCTCGCAAAAATTAATGCAAGTTATTCTGCCCTTTTAGCTGAGTCTTAAAATCTGACCGAGTCTAAATCTCAAGAAACAGTTATAAGAGTCTAGTTCTTATCCTTAAGCCGAGTCCTAATACTTGCCGAATATAACCTCGAAAAACTTAAACGAAAATCTAATTCTCACTCCATAACATAAATGAACTTAAGTTTTCACAACTATAACGTGGTCTTTGGCAAAGATGAAAGATATCCTTATTTAAGCTGAGGCTAAAATCTCACCAAGCCCCTAAAGTCTCGCTCTCAGTCAAAGGCGAGTTGAAACCTCGCTGAGTTCCTAAAGTCTCACTCCCATTAAAGCCGAGTCAGAATCTTGCCGAGCCCATAAAGTCTTGCTCCTACTAAAAATTGAGTCCAAACATCGCCGAGTCTTTAGAAAAAATCTCGTCCTCCGATAAGCCAGGTCTAAACCCTACCGAGTCTTAAAATCTTGCAAAGTCTTAAAACATCGCGTCACTATAACTGAAGTCAACTAAATTTCGTCAAAGCCAAAGACCCCAAATCATAATTAGATGAGTTCTGAAAACCTCACTAAAAGTGAAACTTCGAAATTCCAAAGAAGTAAACAAAACAGCAAAAATTATACATTGTAAACGTAACGCAATGTTTTACAAACTCCCCCTATAGGAGGGGGAAACACATCATTACAAAAAAAAGAGAAGAATTAATCTAGGACGCCAGTCTCGGCCTACTCGACGATAGCTTTGTCCTTCACAACCAAGTCATCCTTTTTGGCTAGCTATAAAAAAATATCTTTGTTTGAGTCATGCCAGTCGAAACTCTGAAATAGAACATGGACAATTTCAAAATCCTTTATATTAACCTGCAGACAATCCCTAGTTACACGATCAACCACTTCATTTGAATTCGCTCTGAATGCCAACACCTCATTCCAGGTCAAAGTCGCCTCCTCTAGGATAGAGGCCTCGCAAAACTCGAGAGGCGGAGAAACCAAGTCGCCAGGATTCAAGTTCACAAAAACCCTGTTTTCCATATTCGCCTTAGTTTTCATGAGACCCAAAGCCCCAAACATGATGATATCAGGGTTTACTGATTATTTCCCTTTCAACAGACGATGCAGAAGGTCGTCATAGCCTGGTAGTTGAGCATATAACTGGCGTGCAAATAGGCTGGACTCTAGGAAGTCGAAACGGTCTGAGATCCTCTTGAAGCATTCATCCAGGAATGCTGAAATAAAACTCGTTAACACTGCAAATTGAGAAAGAACAAGGATATACAAACTTACCTTTGAAGATGCTAGCACCAGCCTGAAGAGAGGCAATCATAACCTTTTGCTTCTCGGCCGCCCGAAAATCCACATTTTGGAGATCAGTCGCAGACTTTGTGGCATCCTTAAGAGTAGAGATATCCTTACTAGATCTTGAGCGCTGCCTCTTGAACTCAGACGTAATTCAGGATAAATCATCCTAGACTGCCACCAAGGAAGATATCGCTTCTGCCGCTTCACGACGAGATTCCTTTAACTGCTTAAGAACTTCATCAAGCTGACGAGATCTCTCAGCACCAGCGGCCATAGTTTTCTCCTTCTCGAGAGGAACCGAGTTCACCTGAGCAATCAACTGAAAAAGAAACAAGTTAGCATAAGAAAGTTGGAAGCAAAGCAAATCGAATGAAGATAAAAATAGAGGTTTACCAAGAATCTCGGGGACAGGAGGACAATCTTCAATAGTGTTCTTGAGGTAGCGTAACAAGTTGGCCTCTCCCAACTCGAAATCCCTAATTGGAGCCGATTCTTCCAGAGCGTACGAAAACCAGAAGTCTCTGAAAGACATGCTCCTTTTACTCGAGGAGACTATAGGAGGATGAGAAGGCTCCTTGCGTTTAGACACTTTCTTCTGAGTAGCCTTGATAGCAGCCTCCCAACCTTGTATTACCGAACAACGTCTAATCACCTTGCTACCTAAACGCTTTACAAAAGAAATTCTTTGAGAAAGGTTACCTTTAGCGGCAGACTCGGATGCCGACTTCTTCTTCTCAGTCTTTTTCAGGACCGAGGAACTAGAGGGAGATTTGAAAGATTCCAAATCCCTAACCTTAACCAAAGCTTTCGGCTTCCTCTTACTAGAAATCGGGGAACTTATTGAACCCTTGTTAACCTTCTCAGGAAGGTTAGCCAAAGTTTCAGTAGGCGGAGTGTCAACTTTGCGAGACTCTGAGTTGATAATCGGAGCCTCAGGAGTTTTAATTGGCAACACCACAGTTGCCAAATCCCTTACCAGGACAGAATTAGAAGGCTGAGGAGTGCCAACTTCGCTAGAGGAAGCCGGGTTACCTCCTAAGACGGCATCCAAACTGGCAAAGATGTTTGGCATAGCGAAATCATCAACCCCCATGTTGACGTCAAGAATTCCTAGAATGGGAGCAAATATCAAGCCAAATTTGAAACTTGAAAGGCAACACACATAAAAAAATAGGATAGTAGATTACTACTTTGGTAACGAGAAGATGTCTTCTAAAAGAGACCCTCTGGCAAAAGCTTCCAGTCAAGATGAGGAACACTAAAGAGACGATCTCAAAGTTCCTGGTAGTTGGACGGACGAGAACAAGCAGAAGGCACTGGGTGTTTCACTGCAGAAATAAAAATAAACGTAAGGACCCCAGTAACAAGAGCTAGTAGATCATCACAAACACGTAGAAGTCTACCAGGAGTTCTCGTCCAAGGAGAAAGAAATTCCAACGGTCTTAACGGACAAAAGACTTTACTAGGGCGAACGAAAAAGTAATGATTTTCCAACCCATAACTTTGGAAGTTGGGTTATCAAAAAACTGGTTACCAGCTTTTGACCTAGCGAAAAAGTCCCCTCTGAGGCCTTAATCTCATAGAAGTTGGTCAACTCTTCAAAAAGGCGAGTTGAGACATTAACCCAGCTTCACTAACCAGAATTAACGCCCCGAGAATACTCATGACTCCAACAGCTCCGAGTTGAGTCATTGCAATCCTCCAAGCAAAGCAGTACCGAGGAAGCAGATCTGGAATTAGAAACCATATTTTGATTTCAGTGAACCACCTGTTTAAAAGGCGATAAAGCCTTCCGAAGGATTTCATGGACGGGAATCAGGATGAGAGTGAATGGCGACCTCTCTCATCTCAGGACATGCGGAGAATAGTTTTTCTAACCTCCATGAATTTATAATGGATGGAGCGATATCAAATCCATCATACCAATCATCTAAATCACTACCAGGACTATTCACAAAAAAACATTTCTACACCATCCTAGGTTCTACTACTACTAGAAGCAGAAGAAGGACTAGAGTCGGCAAAATCAGAACTAGAGCAAGGACTAGAACTATTTCCTTCCATCTCGACAACGTTTTGCTTATAAATAATAAAACAACTCAACAAAAGTAAAGAGGGAAAGAAGAGAGAGAAGTTACCTCGATAATTTTGGGTTAAAGTAAAAAAGTGAAGGGAATTGGACCGCTATTTATAGTGGAAAAGCAGATGCCAAATCGACGTGCAATGATGACTCGCGTAAAACCAAGGCGACTGTTCGAATAGCCCATTCACAAACTGACACGTGGACCAAAGATTCTGGAAGTTGGAAAACCTTCCGACTCAGAAATTCTACGCTAAAAGTTTTGGGGGGGGGGATAATTGTTGGAGGTGGATCCGAGATCCTACTTTGGTCCACGGGAAACAATAGATCAAGTACCAAGAAACAAACTAGTTGTAAGCATCAAAGCCTCAACTCGGATATCGTCATCAACTCGGCAAAGTCTCCTCTCGAAAAATTCTTCGAATTTGAAGAGAAGTCGGATGACATGTGAGCAAGACAAAGAAATGAAAATTTTCCTATTTCGACATGGAAAATTTCCATAAATCTAGCGTGAATCTTACTAGATTGATCTTATCAACATAATTGTAAACCTTTCTTAATTCTATCTACTCTGTAACCGCCTCTATGATCTATAAATAGATGAGCAAATCCTTCGAAAGGGAGATTGACTTTTTGGCATACATCAAGCTAATAAGAACACTCTATTCGACAATCATCTCTACTCGTCAAAGTTAACTACTTTTGCTCCAATCTATCTTACAAGTGTCCTTGCTCATTCTTCCCCTTTTTTTAATCAGGAACTGTTCACTCTAGAACTCGTTGTGCTAGACCCGGTTCCAACAATAATGTCAAGAAACGGGTGGTCTACTTGGTTTGCCTCTTATTTAGCTAGGCACCAGGAGATTATTTCGAATCCCACCTAATCCCAGTTGGAGAACTTAGGCTATGGATTGGGTCATTGTCGATTAAATGGTTACTTGTTAAAAAAGAAATTAAAAATAAAATAATAATAATAATAATAATAATAATAATAATAATAATAATAATATATGTAAAGCAAATCAGTTTAGAATAGTAAATAGTAAAAAAGAAAAAGGAAAAAAAAAGACTAGTACAACAAGCAAGCATTATAAGATTGGTTGAAAAAGAAATATTGAAAGTTGAATATTAATTAAGGAGTACATTATTTTTTAATTTATGGAGGGCTTCTGCTGAAAAATGAAGTTTAGATTTTACATTGCTCGTTGCAATAGCTTTGACCATTTTTGCCAGACCAACAATGCTGTAAATGTGGGCAGCACCAACAATCAGGTACCAAAGCATGGCATGGTCCATGGTAACACGTTTCTACTACTTTTTCTGAGATTGGACTCTGCAGCTCTTTAACATTCATCCTCACACCTACACATCCATTTCATGTTAAGCACAAAACCAAACTTAGTGATAGAAACAAGAGAGGACATTTAATACTTACATTCATGTTGAGGAAACAGAGAGAACATGACTATGCAGATTAGAGATATGTATGATGATTTCATGGTTTGGCAATTTGGCTATCCCAATGTGTTGAATTGTGATTCTTGCTCTCTGATTGAGTTGTTGAAATCTGTATATATAACACTACATATATGAAAGATACTCATTTAAGAAAAAGTAATTCCTTTTTATGGGTCAAAGTCAAATTTAAATCTTTTGTTACTGAAATCTTAATTGGAAAAACATTAATTTGACATAAATAAATTTCTTGATTTTAAAGATATTAGTCAATTTACAAGTAGTCTTTAGTCCAGTGGTTGGTGGTAAGTCTACTAAAGACGGACGCATATGCATCAGGGATCGAGTCCCATTACCTATAAGATTTACGTAGAAATTTGGCTAATGGGTCGGCCTTTGTGGCCTATATTGATATTGCCGTTGACAAAAAAAATATATATTAGTCAATTTCCCAATATATATGTTTTTTTTTGTATTTTCCAATATATATGTTAAGTAATTCATTTGTTGATGGTCCAATCATCATTTAATATGTCAAATCCAGAATTATGCCAACTTTGGATCTTCTAAGAACAAATGTAGTATCCAATTTACGCAGGCACATTAAAAACTTCCAAATTGAAGGGCATAATCATACAGAATCAATTTTTCTGTTTTTCTCCTTAATTATTTACTTAAATATGAAATATGATTGGTGTAATTTCTAATTATATTTTAGAATAGAAAACAAACTAGAATATGATTGGTTTAATTTCAATCTCACAAAAAAAATTTACTTTTCAAAACAACCAAACAAAAATAACCGTTAATCGAGAAGACTTGATTGAGAATTGCTTTCGTTTTGTTGTTTCGAAAAGCAAAAATCTTTGTATGATACTCTAGTTTGTTTTTTATTTTAAAATATGATTGACTTTTTTTTCAACAGCAACATCAATATGGACCACAAAGGCCGGTCCATTAGCCAAATTCCTACATAAATCTCGTAGGTGATGACACTCGATCCCTAGTGCATATGCGTCTGTCTTTTGTGGACTTACCACCAGCAATTGGACTAAAAACCACTTTAAAAAAAAAATGATTGATTTAGTTTCAATCTTTTATAAAAATATTTTATATTTCAAAATGAACAAAACAAAAACAATTCCAACCAATCCCTTTATTTTCCAAAGAAAATTTTCTCTGTCAAAAAAAAAACAAAAAAAAAACAAAAAAAGTGAAATGAAAACATTATTACATTATTGGATTTGCCTAAATAAAAACATTCTCTAAAATGAAAAACTTTCGATTGAGTCTATACACCAAAGTTGATTAATCAGATTGCCCAAAACCCAAAAATTACATGCGGCTGGATTATTACTCTAATCACAGATGCTTAAACTTGAAGAGCAGAGGCTATGGAGCCAGCGAGGCTTAGAACTTCAAACGGAGCTTTATTCATCACCTCTTTCACAGTTAATCCACATGAGTCTGTGATCCAGAAATAGCTCAGACCTTCCGCGGGATCACCTGCATTACGGTTACGGAGAAGACAAAAACGAGAATTTTAACGATGTCACTAAGAAACAGACATGACTCAGTTTTAGACCGAGTCAAAACATTTGTATTATGGTTGTAACCTTTGGTGTCAAGCTTGAAACGTTTCCATGAACTGTTCGGGAATATGCCGTGTGTTACATATGCACTGATTTTCGCTGCTCCATGTGCAGCTAAAACTTTCTGAAGGAAGTAAGAACTTATAGTGAGTTATAGAGCAGTGTATATAGAGATATAATTTTGAGAGTTGCATCGACTAAAGAACCTGGCATTCGATTAGTGTGCCACCGGACTGAACCAAATCATCAACAATCACGACGTGCCTGCCTTCAGCGTCTCCCTCTTTGATACGCACAATTCGTTTGTCTCCCATCCTGACTTTGTTGCAGACGATCTTAATGATAAAGGGAATTACTGGGTCAGTCAAGGGTTAATGTATATATTTTATGTACAAGATTGGATGATGCTGTGATCGTTTTGGAGTTATATCTAATGCAAGGTTTGAAGAGAATAAGTCCTGATGCCTAAACCCATGTTGTTAAATCCTATAATGGTCAACACAGGTTAGCTGTAAGATGCAAATGAGATGTGCAAGGATAGAGACCGTATATTAGGAATTATAGTACCGTTGGATAATGTTGGAGTTGTTTGTGGAAACGTTTCCAAGCTCCATCATCTGGGAATGCAATAGATATCTGAAACACATGAACAGAAACCCAAATTGAATTGAATCTTGTTGACCTCTACACGATGGAACTGATAGAAATGTGACAACCAGAGGGAAAGAGACTTGCATTATCGGAATCTGGTAGACTCTGAAGTCTGCTCTTGAGCAATGGTATACCACTTTCAAAGCATGGAAGTATAGTATCACCGAAGTAGAATCTTTCCTACAATCCAAATATAAGAGATGAAAATCTAGATTAAACCATCAACCCAGAGAAACAATTCAAAAAAAAGTCATCTGCATTGATTTGGGTTGTTAATAAAGACCTGCAAGGCATGTATATCAAAGGTAACTAAGCTAGTCGGTCCTCCTCTGGAAGTAGGTATGTTTGAGAGTATCCTAGCGAGAGTGAAAGCAGTGGCCACATCTCCTTCATCTTCCATTCTTTCGGAAGTTCCAGTGGGGAAAAATGGAAGAACAAGTGTAAATGACGAAACGAAAAGCTTAGGCAGAGCATAAATAACCGAAAGTTGCTCGAAGATCACAGCGGGGGAACTGAATGAAGCCAAGAAGGCAACATGCTGTCCACGAATGCCTTGAGCATTTTGTATGAACAAATTAGGGAATCCATCGTCAAATTTCCTAAGCAAGAACAATGATTGTGATTGTTAATAAAAACCTAAAAATATTCTACACTTTCATTATAAACATCAAACTTAATTATCCTCGGCATATATACGATTTAGACAGCAGAAAAAGCAGTATGGTTGACTGACAGACCATATCCACAAAGACACTCACATGTGAATTTCAGATTGTTAATAAGCGAGACAAAGTAAAAAGTCATCAAATTTCTAAGATCAAACTCACGAA
Organism: Lepidium aucheri; assembly: GCA_900406435.1. NCBI lineage: Eukaryota > Viridiplantae > Streptophyta > Magnoliopsida > Brassicales > Brassicaceae > Lepidium > Lepidium aucheri. Next base: position 32,453 of record OVBA01000824.1, read on the forward strand.
TCTAAAATAAATCAAGAGATCAATCATAGGATCATCACACGGGGACGATAAAACAGAAGAGAAAATAGTAGGAAAAGTCATTGAATAGATAAGAGGATCGAGGGGGTTTTACTTCCAATTGATGCTTCGTAGTTCGATGCAATCAGATTGTGCGACGATTCTCTCAGCGAGATCTCTAGTCTCATCACTGTGAAAGAGACAGACGCGTTTCGAGCACTTGGCACCGGATTCCGACGCCGCCACGGCCATGGATATAGGAGAAGAAGATGAATTCGGATTAATTAAGCTTAATGGATCTCTGTTGGACAAGAAATCAAGGCTCCGGGGACCCGAATGATTTTCTAAGCTTCTGACTCCGCACTTTACGCAGCGATTACCGACTGTCGCAGTTTTCAAATTAAGAAATTGCGGAGACGACGATGATGAAGAAGAAGAAGAGCTAAAATGAGGCAGATAGAGAGAAGCTGCGGTGGTTGCAGTCGCCGGAGAAACAGCCGCCATTTCCGAAGACGAAGGGTCAAATTTACGAATTTCCCGGCGGATATTGTCAAATTATAACAAAAATAAAATATTATACCGAATTTTCGCTTAAATAACGATTTTGCCATGTGGCTTAAACTACAAGAATGACATATATACCCCTATCTGTCAAATGTACACGTTATGAAGATGTTGGACTCGTTACCCGATTTTGGTTTCGGTTTAATTGGACTAATTTAGCTAAGTAGCTAACCATCGGTCCAGCTTTAATATGTTCAGAAAATACCAAAATCGAATATCAGATCGGTTCGGGATTGCTCCAACCTGAACTTTTCAATATAAACCGAAGTGAGACGGTTTAGTTGTAATGTCGATCAGAAGATTCTGTTAGTTTCCGGTTTAAGAAGACAAACTTTGGAAGGTACACGCGCCTGCAATGTAGGAAAATATTGTGTTAGTTGAACCTAAAAAACATTAGAATTTATCAATTCTCAACTACTATTATTACATTAAGTAAACAAGTTTGCTACAACAAGTGTACTATAAAAGTTTGAAACATAAAAACAATCATAACGTCAACATATTTAATTTGTAGACTAACATAGTTTTGATTGTACCTGAATTTGTAAAACTGATTTTCCATTTTTTCAATCTGTAAATCGTAACCGTATATTGAATGGATAAGGTTTTCACAAATAAGGATAAGGATCCTAGAGACATTATCATGGATGCTTAAGTTTAAGCAGAAATCTGGGGCTTGGCCCATAAAAAAAGCACTGGCCAGCTGGGAAATATGCCGACAGCCATAAATGTTCAAAACGCTTTCATTTCTAGACCTATTGCTGCAAACCCAATTTTTACCGAGTACAGATGTATGGTCGATGTTTCATGGAAAGATTCTGATCTTTTACAGGATTAGGTTGGTATTGCTTTCCTTATGAGAGTGGTGGAGTGAATATGGGAGCTCAAAACATTAGAAGAAGCTTTTCCCCACTACATTCTGAATTCGAAGCACTTCTCTGGGCTATGACAATCTTGTCAGGTTTTTGACTCATGGAGGTGGATTTTTTGGTAGATTGTTCTGAACTTGTGAAGATGATTGAGGAACATTCCCTGTGGCTAGCTTTTCAACCATACCTAGAGGATTTTTCAAGACTTAGAAGTTCCTTCCGTTGTTGTTTCCTGGTTTTGATCCCGCGTGCGCTTAATTACAAAGCTGATTTCCTAGCCCAGAGTGCTAGAGATTTATCTAGGAATCAAGCTTATGTAAACAATGTACCTCCTCTTTGAATCCGTTCTTATTCTTAATCGAGTAAAGTTGATAAAGAAAAAATCATAATTGTACATTGTAGTATATATAACTGTAAACCAAAAGAGCTAAATTGGACTAATTAACTTAACCAAACTAAGTAATTTGATTCTCTATTTTCCCCCTCAAGATGACGTTTCAGAACATGGAATGAGTAATGTTGGTAACACTCGTCTTGCTCATCAAGTACTTGAAATGAGAAGATACAATGATTTGGTCAATATATTAGCAATGTGATAATAACTATGAACATATATAATCGTAAACATGCCATCCATTATCTTTTCACCAACTTTATGACAATACATTCTGATTTATATATGCTTAGTTCTCTCAATGAAAAACCGTATTGCTAGCAATGTGAAGTTTAGTGGTATTATCACAATAGAGATAATCAAGGAGTGAAAAAGGAACCTAAAGTACTTGGTGTATTCCGTTTAACCAAATAAGCTCTTTAATAGTCATTGGCATGGCTCTATATTCTGCCTTAGGCGAACTCATGGAAACAGTTGGTTGTTTCTTCGATTTCCATATGACAAGTGACTCACCAATGAACATGCATAACCCGTGACTGATTGTCTAGTATTAGAACAAGCTCTCTAGTGGGAGTTGATATAGCCATGAACATCAAAGTCAGAAGATACAGAATGGAAGAGGACTTGTCCACTAGTACGTTTCAAATATCGAAGTACTTTGTGAAGTGTGTTGAGGTGAGGTTCACGAGGAGCTGATTAAAATTGTGCTAATTTGGAGACTACAAACACTATATCAAGTCGAGTTGTAGTTAGATATTGCAGTTTCCCAACTAGCTTACAATAATATATTGAGTCCTCGAGTAAAGTTCCAGCATCTTTAGATAGATACTGATTGGGTTCCATAGGGACAATAGATGGCTTGCAGCCCTTGAGAAAGATCTGAATGAAACAATGATCGCAAGTAAAATAGAAACCAACATTAGACTCTCTGGTCATTATACTGACACTTAGCAAACTAAATCAAAATGCAGGAATAAACAGAACATCGTGGTGTGAGATCCTATCAGTTACTTGAACATAGCAAATTCCTTCTATTTTTTCTTTAAAACCATTAGGAAGAGTAACAAATTTTGTGTCTAGAAACACATAATCCTTAAACAACTCCATATTATGTGTGACATGGTGACTAGCCCCAGAATCTATAACCCAACTATTTAGAGACATACCAGTTCCATGAGGTATATTAGAAGTTAGCATGCCATAGTTAGAATTAGGACAGGAATGAAAGACAAAATTGTACCAGATATCTGAATAAAGTTGAAGCTTGCAGATTCTTTGGGCCTGATGCTAAACAACTAGTGTGAAGCTTGGAACTCAAATACAAAATCATAGTCTGAATTTTTTCCATTGACATATTGTCTTTCATTCCTTCAGAACCATTATCTTCTATGACATTTGATGTAACTACTACATTTCCACTTGTAGAAGCTAGTTTCTTCCCCTTCATTGGGTGACCTAGTGGATCCTTGCAACTTATAACATATGTCCATAGTATGACCAAGTTAAGAATAATAAGAACACTTAGGCTTTTGTGCTCCTTGAGCAAAGAAAGCAGTAGGCGAATCAAGTTTTATAGCTTGAGCAACAAAAGCAGAGTGGTTTTGGTATTGTTTGTGAAGTATTCCCAACTATCCTCTAACTTTCATCTTGATTCAACATGTTGTATATCTTTCTCAGACCTGCCTTGATTTCATGTTCAAAATCTAACCTCTAATGGTATTAAAACTGTCGAATAATCCCAACAAAAATTGCATAATGCGTTTCAAAGAGATCTTTCACATGTTTGCGATCACACCATTTAACTAAGCAACCTGCTCCCATAAGGTTTTCTTCTTAGTATAATACATAGAAAAATTTAATGATTCTTCTTTGAGACTCATCATAGCCTGTTCTATCTGATATTTCCTTGGCAGATTATTGACTTTCTATCGATAATACAAATCATCCCACATTTCTACCTCATCCTCATAGTACATAATATTGTCATAGATTTCCTTACTAACAATATTCACCAGCCATGATTTAACCATGTTATTACAATGGCTCCATATCTTGAACAATCTATCACATTCAGAAGGCCTTGGCAATGATCCATCAACAAAACTCAGCTTAATTTTTGCATCTAAACTGATTCGAATAACAATCGACCAACTATTATAATTAGTTCCATCTAAGACATAGAAACTATAGACAGACCTGGATGATCAGCTGAATGAAGATAATAAGGTATGTCTGAGCTATCAAACGAGTCAATTTTTGTCAAACTCGGTCTATAACTTTCACGAGCAAGAGATCGAACAATACTCGATTGTTTCTTAAAATAGTTGCAGGTTCTTTGTATAGTAGATCTTCTTCATGATTTCGAAGTTCAGAAGCTTCAATTTCAGCTATTGAAGCTCACGATTTCTTTCCTCCTCTTTGCACCATTATGTACTTCAATTGTTTGAATCGAACCAAAGATTATAGAAGATGAACCAGTAAAATGAAGATTTCGAACCAAGTAATGTTAACCGAAATTGAGGAATCAGAGATTAGAGCTTTAAAGAGCTCTCATACCATAAGAGAGTTTTGAATTGTAACATAATTTGTAAAACTGATTTTTCATATCTCAATCTGTAAATCGTAATTATACATTGTAATATATATTCAAATGTAAACCAAAAAGCTAAACTAGGCTAATTAACTTAACCAAACAAAACCAAGTAATTTGATTCTCTATTATAGTCTCTAAATAATAATTTACAAAAACTAAAATTCAAAAGAAAAAAACAAGTATACTCCGGAATAAAAAGCAAACTCGATCTAAAGTTTTTTGTTGTTCAACATACTACTTTTATTAAATGATTAAACCAACTGGTTCGAATACAAATTTAATGCCTCTTTAGCTAGTTTAAAGTAACTCCATTGGAGTTTTTAATAGGTTTGTTAGATGAGTTTTTAAAATTTAAATAAAAATAAATAAATGAAAACAAATCAATTACTCAAGAAATGTATCTTGGAGAAGATATTATTGAGTTTTCTAGAGACTCTAATGTGTCATGATTTTATTGGTGAGTATAATAAAATAAAATTAAGATTTATTTTTGTTTTTTCTCCTTTGTTTTTGATAGCAACGAGAAAAGAAAAACAATGGAGTTTTATCAATGGACCCTTTAATTATTTTTAAGAAACTATGAGTTCTTAAAACATTAAAAAAAAGCAAAATAAAAATTGGAATAGAACCCCATTTTGAAGTTCTACCAATGGTGATGGTCTTCTCAGCTTATCCATTTTCTGATCTACGAATAAAACTACATTCAAAGTAAGCAAATTATGTTGATAATTTGCTTATGTCCATCACAATAGTATATATCTCTGACGATGGATTTCAAATGGCGATTGCCTGCACAACCGCCTTACAATTGCTCTCAAATTTGATATATATGATTCCTCGTTGGATGGCTTCAGCTAGAGCCACTCTTAGACTTATACTTTATGCAATCAAGGGCGTTGAAATATGCTTTTCTACTTCTTATGTCAGGAAAATGATTTCAGAGTTGTTGGCTCTACAGATTCGACCTAGCCCTGCTTAAGATTGGCCTGGGTACCATGAAGCATCACATTTGTAGATAAGCTAAGATTGCTTTTGTTGTTTCAGTTTTGTGCATCTCATTGGTTTTTGCTCTTGTGCCTCTTTCTGGGCTAGATTCCACTCCTTCGTCTCCTTAATCGCTTTTGTTACTACTTTCTTGTAAAATATGTTGCAATATATTGCCTGGTTTCAAGCTATCCACATGTTCTAGCAGATCCATAAGCCTAAGCTTGCATCTCCAATGTTTGTGCTAGATTTAGAACAAGGATTAATTAAGAGAAAAGGTAGAAGATACTATCTATTAAGTAGGAAAAATGGGTGATTACAATACTGACGTGGAGGTCATCGTCAGTTTCATAAGTACGAAAGGGTTACAATATTTTCTGGGTTTAAGTCTAGAATGCAAAATCAGAGAAAAAAACCACGATCCTTTTCACTTTGGAGTCTTTCGCCTTTTACAGAGAGGTCTCGAATAGGGTTTTCCCTCCCACGTACATTGTGTGAGGTCTGAGTGTACGAGGATGGTTTACCGCAGAGCCGATAGTATGTTCGTGCTTTATCCGTATTTTGCAGGCGCCAGACTACTTTTGAAGGACGACATTTTGGCGCGCCATTAATGTCGCGTCATATTGGGCTTTGATCAGGCCCATCTACTGAGATCACGCCTTGGATATAGTCTCTGGCCTTATTGTTTTGGGCTGGAGATGTAATGGATACTTAGTGGGCCTAGGGGCCTGGGTCCACCTCAAACAATAGCCCCCTCCAGTCTGGTGAAGCAGATGAAGTCACCAGACTTAATAGTGAAGCTATCTAGGCACACGGGGATCCATTGTGCCATATGTCAATCTTTTACTCGTTGTAGTTTATCGAGGAAAGGTGAAAAAATACTGCATACATGATGTGACTACTCGATTTCCGTACAACCTTAGGATTTCACTGGGCGAATTAAATGCACCGCGCATAAGTTATTGTGCCTTGAGTTATAAATGCTAGACTTTTCTTCCCATTTCCCTCACATCTCTTGCAAGCACCTTTGGAGATAAGGTACTTTCTTATCCTATCTTCTTTTTCTTTCCTTTTCCCACTCTTTCTATTCTCTCCTCCGACAAGGGGATTGTTTTCTCTGTGAGGCTAGGAATCTCGCTGCAGCTCCATGGTGTTAGGTTGAGGGCTGAGTGATTTTGGGTAGAGGGTTAAGGTTCCAAGCTGTGGAGAATTTGGAATTCGGGTAGGGTTATTCTCGTGGGGATTTGCCGTTGGTGTTAGACGAAGGAGAGATTGGTTCGTGGCGAGTTGTGTATAGTTATCCTGACGAGGTAAAGATTGTTTGGCGGTAAGTTTGTTTGGCGGCGAGAAGATTCGACCGAGGAAGGTTTGGCCGAGGGGATAGTGACGAGGATGAAGTGCCAAAGAAGCGTGGTTTAGCTTCAAGATTGGCCGAGGGGGATTTGGCTGCGGAGAATTTGGCCGAGAAATAGTCCGCCAAGGAGATTTGGCCAAGGAGAATAAAGTGTACCAGGAGAATTTGGCCGAGAAAGAGTTCGCCGAGGAGAATTCGGCGCTCACCAAGGAGAATTTGGCCGAAGAGGAAAAGTGACAAGGAGAAAGTGTCGAAAGGGATTTAACCGAGGAGAAAGTGTCGAGGAGGATTCGGCTAAGGATAACTGATGAGGAGGGTTTCCCGCCAAGGAGAAAGTTAAGCCGAGGAGGTTTAACTGTGGAGAATCTGTCGAGGAGGATTCGACTAAGGAGAAGTGATGAAAAGGGTTTCCCATCAAGGAGAAAGTTAAAGCCGAGGAGGAATTTTGCCGAGGAGAGGTGGTATTATCGAGGAGCCGTGACAAGGGATTATGAGCAGGCAAGAAAAGATGAATTCAGTGGCGATGGTTAACGCCTTGGGTCGGTTTGGTTCATCACCAAGGAGTTGCACTGCAGGGAATAGTTCTCAGAGTGATTTGTTGCCTTCGGGTAGCTCCTTTGATAGGGTTACTGTGGAGCGTTCTTTGGTGCCGGCCACATCGAGAGGGTTGGGTTGATTTTTCCTGACGATGGAGTTGATGGATCGGAGAGGGTTAGAGACAACGAGCCGTTGAGGGACATTGGTCCCGAGATTGAGGTTGTTGAGGATGATTTTTCTGATATCGACTCTGGTTCTGTCGACGAGCATTGTCCACAGCCGGAGGAATATCGAAAGGTGTCTAAGTGGCTGAAGTCATTGAAGGTTCCTCCTTCAAGGTGTTCGAAGAAGTTTTTGCAGATGCTCACGGATTAATTAAGAGAAAAAGTAGAAGATATTGTCTATTGAGTAGTAAAAATGGGTGATTACAATACTGACGAGGAGGTCCTCGTCAGTTTCACAAGTATGAATGGGTTACAGTATTTTTTGGGTTTAAGTCTAGAATGCAAAATCAGAGAAAAAACCCAAATTCTTTTTCACTTTGGAGTCTTTCGCCTTTTATAGAGAGGTCTCGACTAGGGTTTTCCCTCCCACGCATATTGTGTGAGGTCTGAGTGTACGGAGATGGTTTGCTACAGAGCCAACAGTATGTCCGTGCTTTATCCATATTTTGCAGGTGCTAAACTACTTTTGAAGAACGATATTTTGACGCGCCATAAATGTCAGAGTCATATTTGGCTGTGGGCTTTGACTAAGCCCATCTACTAAGATTATGTCTTGGATATAGGTCCTAGCCTTAATTATTATTTTGGACTGGAGATGTAATGGATCCACCTAAGGACCTTGATCCATCTAGGGACCTTGGTTCACCTCCAACATCCAAGATTTCAAAATCTCTTCAGCGCAAGCTAATAAAGTTGTAAAGCAAATTGCGGGAAGTGTCACCAAGGATCACAGGCTGACGTCTTACTTAGCTTTAGGAGGCCCCTCATAGCTTTATTCTCCTTTCTCCATAGAAGCCTCTTAGTGGTTTTAATGATAGCTCTTATGCTAGTTTGCCTATTGCTTTGGTTATACTCTGTCTTCTAAGACTTTGTTTTGCTCCTTGTTACTCTTTTTTGGTTTAATAATATCATGTTTCCAGGCGAAAAATAAGAAAGAAATTTATACATGGCAAACTATTTTGTACAAAAAACAGAAGTGTTTTCTCATGAGTGGATAAGAACATATGTGTTACAAAATGAAAACCATAATCTCATCCGACTCGTTAATTATGATAAGTGAGTATTTTCCTTTAAGTAAATAAGAAATCTCATCAAAGCAATGTTTAAGGGCATCTTTAACCACAACATTATTTTAGTATTGAAATTAATTTAGTGTAGTTTTAGTACTAAATTTTTTTCTTCTCCGAAAGATCTATCAGTTCGGTTTGCATAACTGGATTCGTGAAATCAATCATTGGAAAGCTCGATTCATAACGGTGGATTTCAAATGGATACATAGAACTTGCAACAAGGCGGCAGACTCTTTAGCTCGATCTAACGATCTGGAGCTTTCTTATTGTTTCTTTCCTTTAATTCCTCGATGTATTTCACTCTATATTCATGAAGACTATGTATTATCCAAGTAATAAAACGATTTCATGATGTTAAAAAAAAAAAAAGATTTAAATAGGTTAACCAAAATATTTCTAGAATTGAACTATGAATTTTAGTTTTGTTTGGTTTTAATTTTGTAAGTTTAATGATTGTTTAAGTATATATTTTGTTTGAAATAATTAACTACAATATTAAACAATAATACAATCATATCTGAATTATTGTACTTAAAATGATTAATTACACTAAACAATATAAACGTAATTAAATAAATAACTGAATCGTTATTAGAGAAAGAAGATTTACAAATTATTTTGACAAACGTAGTTGGTCAGCTGAATAAATATTAAAATAAGATAAAATTAATAGAATGTATATTTGATGTAAACATTATAATATTTTATTTTTACATGTTTGATAACACTATTATAGTGTGAAGTTTTAGTGTTGAGTTGAAGAGAAAAACAGTAAATTTTACACTAAAATAGTGATTGGAGCATCTCTAATAGTTAACATCATATTTTTCTTTAAAATAAAGTAAAGTTAAATGAAAAAGACTTTTGCTGGTCACCTTCATTTTTTCTCTAGAAAAATATATTTCAAGTATATTCTATATTTTTTTCAAAAACACCCTATAAATTTTGAAGTTGACAAATATTATCTATTTATTTTATTTTGTGGAATTGTAATATAAAATTATATTTTCATTTAAATTAAAACATATATTAATTATATGATAAAAGGATATAAATTAAAATATATATTATATTATTTTGAACATATAAAAAGGTAAATAATATTTATGTTTATTTATGCATAAAATATAAATTTATAGAATTTTAAGGGTCAAATGTACATTAAAAACTCAGTGTAGAAAAGAAAGAAGTGAATATTGTTCCATAAAGTTAAGGAGATATTGTTCATAAATTTGTCTTTACCTTCAAAATAATGTACTGTCGAGATGATTTTCCTTATTTGTTTCAAACGTTTTGATGTTTTCTCTGACATCTTTGCAAATAGTTTTAGTATTGGGTTGGATTACCTTGAAGTTGACTCTTGACTGAACAAATATTATATACTCCCTCCGTTTCGTAATATAAGTTGTTTTAGAAGATTTTTTTGTTTCAAAATATAAGTTGTTTTACAAAACCAAAACAAAAAGTAAACTAAAAGTTAAAATAAACTAATTTTTTATTTAAAAAATTATTTTTCTTTCTTTTTCTTAATTAAATGCTAAGATAAAGTAGTGAACTTTTTATTGAGAAAACAAAAAGTAAAAAATTTCTTAATAGTTGTGCATTCAAGCAAAACAACTTATAAAAAGAAACAGAGGGAGTATTATCTTTACAATTATAAACAAAAAGAACAATTGTGTGAAGGTTGCGTCACCTTCATATAACATTTTTATAAGAATATATATTTGGAAATCCACATGGATTCGGATTTCAAAATTTGGCAATCACAGTGCATTGTACTTGGTACAGAGATGGACGATACTAAGAGCATGTTTATTACTTTAATATGGCAAGACTCTTAATTTGAGTCTCTCACCAATTAAAATATAACATTTTAATATAATATACTTTTAAATTAAATTTTAATTTTGAAAAAATAAATGAACCAATAAAAAAAAAAAAAGACATATGTGTTAGATAGTTTCTTAAATATCTTCCTTAAATCTTTTTCTTAAAAGATCTATCTCTCTTTTCTCTTTTAATTTTTTTTATTCTTAAAAATTTCTCATAGTCTCAGCATTAAACATGCCTTACTTAATCTAGTCTCATCTTCTAAAATTTGACTGCAATAATATCGACAATATTTTTCATTTGTCGGGCGAGTCAATATATACGCAAGAATGAATTTTTTCGGGATCTATAAAGTAATAACTAGAAAGGTCAAGGCCCAATAATAAGTCCACCAAATCTAAAGAGTGAAAATTAAAGTCCTTCCACCAAACGTTTTATTAGAATTATAATACAATAACAGAAACCCACTACATGTCATGGGTTACCTACAGCTACACGTAGATTATACAATAATTTTTCATGCATTTATTTTTGGAGTTTTATGCATCACTTATACAGTAATAGTAATAGGTATTGAAAAATTTGGAAATGAATAAAGTAGAGTGCATAGACAAAACAAATCATGCACTTAATTATCATGTGTGGAAAACAAATCATGCGTGGAAAACAGACAAGGAGCGCACAGTTTATTAATGAATAAAGAAACAACAACTTAATTATCATGCACTTGTCCAATAAAGCTTTTTCATATATAAATTAATTAATTATCGCTAGCTTTGTTTTTTTCTTGTAGTTGGAGTTAAATTTTGAATCCTATTGGTGATATTGTTTCAAATGATCGTTTAAGAAAAAAATGAGCGATTGAACAAAAGCTGTTTGCAAATAAGTATTTAAAGATAGCGGTTAGAAAAAAAAAATTTAAACAAAAGTTATTTGAATACTAATGTTAATTGGTAACGATGTAGGTGTTGAATAGTATAATAGATAAAAATTAATATGTAAAATTTGATTTATATAATTATTTTAAAAATTATTCAATAATTATTATTTTAAATAAAAGTATATATATATAGTATATATTTATTTTAATTACAACCAATTAAAATGTTTGCCTAACTTTTCTTTTCTTTTTTGGCAATCGTCTACCCAACTATACATGTATAATGCAATGCATGTTAAACTAAAATTAACAAAATGAAAAATATGAAACAACTATAACATGAAAAAACAGGTAAGAGCATACAGTAAATATTTTGTTGTAAATGAAAATATAACATAGTACTTTTTGTAAAAAATTTAACAGTTTCATTGTGTTAACAATTAATCATTTTTTTGTCAATAACAATATCAATATGGACCACAAAGGTCGGTCTATTAGCCAAATTTCTACATAAATCTCGTAGGTGATGAGACTTAATTCCTGATACATATGCGCCTGTCTTTAGTGGACTTACTACCAGCCACTAGACTAAAAGCCACTTGCATAATTAATTATTTTTTTAAAACATAAACATAAATACAAAATCTCAAAAAGATAAATTTATTAAATGAAATTTACAGTCATTTGCTAAACGATCATTTCAAAAGACCATTTCAAACGAGGTACTCATTGGTAAGTGGTCTTTAGTCCAGTAGCTGATGGTAAGTGTATTATAGGCAAACGCACATGTATCACTAGGAATCGAGTTTCACTGCCTACAAGATTTATGTAGAAATTTGGCTAATGGGCCGGTCATTGTAGCTCAATATTAATATTACCGTTGACAAAGAAAAAACGAGGTACTCATTGGTAGAAAAAAAAATTGTTTGCAAACAACTTTTTTAGTGCAACCAATCAAACCCTATAATTTACCATATAAAACTTATATTTACTCTTCACCTATATTTTTTCCATATATAATGGAACCATTAATTGCTCATTGAAGCACTTTTACATAGAAAGGAGATCAAGCAACATAAAGAGAGCAGATCGTGAACCATTTCTATTCACGAATTAGAGGTGACGAATTCTTTAACGACTTTGCTAGTGCGAGAATATTTAATCTCCCACCAAATAAGTTATTTTATATAAAAATTTACATGCTTTCTAATATATAGTCAAATCTCTAATAACTAAAATAACTTTTAAATATTTTAAGGGCAAAAAGAAGAATTGGAGGATTGAGTTTATCCAAATAACAAATGGTTTTAACTCAATCTAGATTATACCCAATACTAGAATATGAGATAATGTTTAGTGATTTGTGATATTAAATAACTTATTATCATTAAATAAAATATAATATTAAACCAACCGTATTCTTTATTAAATGACCAATTATTAACATGTGATGAAAACATAACAATAATCCATATTTTATTATTGAATATCAAACGTTACTATACAAATATCAAATATTATATGATGATTATTTATGTTCTTATTATTCTTATCTTATTTTCCAATGATTTTTTGGTTTATAAGAAAACTTCTGATCCGTATTCGCTTAGAACTCAAATAAGCTTATAATAAATATATGCACTAAATTTATATTCTATTTATGAAATAAGAATTTTTTTGTCCATTTTCATCTAAAATTTTTGTATCGTATTAATAATTTTGTATAGAAACTATATCTACATTTATAGTAAAAATACGAATATAATAATTAAATAAAAATTATTTCTATGATTTTATTATTATTATCTTATTTTTGTCTAATTATTTATTCTTATAAATATTTTATTTGTAATATGTGCTTGTTTTCCTGTCAAGTAATAATTTTATTAACTTAAACTATTCATTACTATGTGTTTTACACCATTTGGACAATGCAGTAATATAGTCCAATCATAAATCAAACTTGTTACAATTGTTCTAGATAGTTTATCTGCACACGCAGTTGTTACCCTCAAAGTGTAACAAAACTCAATTGTGGTAAACATACGTTGCCAAGACCTCGATGTGGTTACTAAGTGTTGCATACGTAATGAAGAAGTGTTCACATTGGCTCACATAGCTCGCATGCCATTAGTATTATCAACTTCAAACACCACGGATCGATACCTCATTGACCACATAGATTGCATTGCCCAAACAAGGCCAGAGAACTCTGCTTCTTCAATCGTATTTCGTCCTTCAAATTTGCCCATACCACATAGTAGCATAGTTCCTTTCACTATCCAACCAATTCCTTAGGGAACGTGTCCAGAATGACAGGAGACACCAAAATTTCATTTCATTTTTCCAGATAGTAGTTTGTCATTTTGTTTTTAATTTGCTATTGTGGGTGTCGAGTTAGATAACCGATCATGGCGTCATACTTCTCAACATTAATCTTAGCATTCATCCATTTGTCAACATCCTAGCGACCATAAACCAGTGTGTCATGTACAAAATATTGTGTGCGGCTATATAGAATTGTATTCCTTTGTTTCTAGATATGCCAAAGTAACCATAATGGTAATAGTCTTAATGATTCTGGAATCTGAAAATTATGAACAATATCGAGTAGATAATTGATTTTATCAATTATGACACATTTGATTGCATTATCAATCCAAATGGCACACTCGATAGTCTCTAGCAAGCTTTAGCAAAAAAGCATAGGAATATCACATGATCAATTGTTTCTTTAGTCTAACCACACAGGCAACATCCTAAATTGCTTGTAGTCAGCGAGCAGATAATGTATCTCCAACCGCCAAGGCATTCAAACACATGCGCCATATAAAATATTGTAACTTTGGCACCACATCTAAGGACCAAATCTTTTTTGCTGATTTCGGATGCGCTTTCAATGGTAAAGAGTTTGTAATTGTCTCTGTTGACATGGCAGTAACAAGGCAACATTCAGATTTGACAGTATAATATCCATTCGGTAAGTAACCCCAAATATATTTATTATGACTACACTGCGGAGGAATAAATGATTTTTAAATATAATTTTGGTCCTCATGACTGATCATTTCCATGAGGCAGTTGTAATCCCAGTAACCAGATGTGGAGTCAATCAATGTAGAGACCGGTAATGACGGATCATAAGGAAGCAATAGGTGTGGAGGTCGTGGGGGAATCACTGGTAACCAAGGGTCTAATACGAGATTTGTATCATGTCTATTCCCAATAAGAACTTGTAACTCCTTAAGATGAAATTATTTGTCAAAGCAAAGAGGTTGCAAACCATATGATGCACGTGAACCTTTAGTAGACGTTAGTAATGTGGCACGTGGGTAGTATTTGGCTTGTTATAATCGTGCTATCAGACTATGTGGTCAGTTTAGTATTCTCCTGACTAGACTCGCCAATAATGTCTGATTAAAAGGTGCCAATTTTTGAAATTCTAAGCCACTGAGTTCTTAGGTGTTCCTATCTACGCCAAGAAACCCAATGTGTATTTTGTTGTTGTGTTTGTGATCCCCACCAGAAATTGAAGATCATCTGATCAAATTGTCTATTACATATGATTAGTTATTAAAAATTTGATCTGATATAGCGTAAGCATAATGTCAGACGTTATGCTTCAGATGACATGTATGACTATTAAAATAAGCTTATGAACATGTATAAATCCTCCACCCTTTGCTGCACAAGAGCTTATTGCTGATGAAATTGAACATTTCCGGAGAATTTATCCGAACAATGAACGTGGTGCTCATCAGGGATGGCTAAACCGAGTAAAAAGGACCATCAACTATAAATTCATCTCCAATCGGTTGCTAGAGATTCCTACTAACATGTGTAAAAG
Source organism: Lepidium aucheri (assembly GCA_900406435.1). Taxonomy (NCBI): domain Eukaryota; kingdom Viridiplantae; phylum Streptophyta; class Magnoliopsida; order Brassicales; family Brassicaceae; genus Lepidium; species Lepidium aucheri. The sequence goes on from OVBA01000824.1 coordinate 47,596, forward strand.
AAGATCGATCAAATGGGAACCCACGACCGGTTGTCTCACTATTTGAAGCTCTAAAACCAAAGAAGAGCGTCAATAGGGCAAGTAACTTGAACCTACAGAAAAAGCTATTGTGTTGACTCGTAGTTATCGTAATACTGGGTTTAGGCATATGATGCTTTTTGTTTTCTTTATTCTTTGTATTTTTTTCTTTTATGTTTGTATGTGTTGAATTTGAATTTGGAACATTGAAAAGTCAATTTAGTGTATAATTATAAAAGATAAATATAGTCAACCAGAGCTCATGAATATTATATATGTTTAAAATTGTACTTGTTTCTCATCATTCACTTTGAGATGAGATGATTATATAATAAATTAATGAGTGTGTGGACAAAATCTGCAATCTCGATGGAGCATCTTAGTATAATATAATATAAGTTATAACTCTTAGTAATAGTATAATGTCTGCTTGAATAATTAAGAAACTAAAAGATTATGAATGATTGTGTGCTAGAATCATTAAGTGAGTTTCTAAACGTGGTCTTAATTTTTTGTATAAAAAGTTTAAATCGAATATAGACTTATTGAATGTTTTTGTGTGTTTGTTTTTCAAACAGATGGCATCTTATGGACATCCGAATGTGACAGATCATGACCAGCCTGTTGAAACTGATGGAACAAATGAAGATGTCGAGGTTCCATGTTCTGGAAATAAAGGGAAAAGGAAAGAAAAAGAAGGAGACAATGGTTCTATGCCCAAAAAAGCTAAGATCTTGGGTTTAGATCACTTCACTAGACAGAAAGACAATATTGATAGAGCTAATTGTCATTATTGTGGAAAATAGATGACATGTCCAACCAAATCTGGTACGTCCAACTTGAAGAAGCATCTAAATAATACATGTAAGTCTTACAAACTCTGGGAAGCTGCGAATAAGTTTAAAGATCAAACTGTGATTGGATCTGATGGTGATGGTGGTGCTCTTAAGTTATGTAAAGTATCAGAAGTTGTGGTTAGGGAAGCTACTGATGAACTAATAGTGACAGTAGAGTTACCATTAGCTTTTATAGAGAGTTTACCTTGGAGAACTTTCTGCTCTAAAGTGCAATTGTACAAGCCTGTTTCTAGGAGAACATTGACAAGAAATATTGTGGAGATGTATGCCAAAAAGAAAGAAGTAATGAAGAGGATTATTGGAGGGAACAAGCAGAGAGTATCCTTAACTACGGATATATGGGTTTGTCCTCATACTCCTGCTAGTTATATGGTAATAACATCACATTTTATTGATGACATGTGGCTGTTAAGGAAGCTTATCATCAGTTTCAAAAATGTATATGATCACAAAGGTGCAACGATTAGTAAGGTTTTGGCTGACTTCTTAGCTGAATGGGACATCAAAAGAGTGTTTACAATAACTATTAACAATGCCACAGTAAACAGTTCAGCATTGAGGAGATTTAAGGGAGAGTTCAATAACATTGGAGATGATGCATTAATGTTGAATGGTGAGTTTCTGCATTTAAGATGTGCTACCCACATTCTTAATTTGGTTATGAAGGATGGCTTGGAGGAGACTGACAGCAGTATCAATGCTATTCGTAATGGTGTTTTGCTTGTAAGGTTTTCAACACCTAGAATAAATTCATTTGATGAGCGTCTGGAATCAGGAAGGGTTCAAAGAGGAAGTGTACCATTGGATGTGAGAACAAGATGGAATTCCACCTATCTCATGCTAGAACAAGCTATAAAGTTCAGAATCGGATTTGAGAAAATGTTGGCTGAAGACTTTCCATACAATGAATATTTCAAAGATATTATGGATGGAAAAAAGAGGACTGGACCACCAACTAAAGATGATTGGGATTCGATTAGTAGGTTAGTCCAATTTCTTATCATATTCTACATATCCACTTTGATTCTTTCAGCCTCAACCTCAGTTTGCTCTCATAAGCTCTACAGTGAGATAGTTTGTATTATTAGAAACATCAAAACTCTAAACACTAGTGATGGATCTGATTAAATCTTAAAGTCAAAAGCAGTTTGCATGTTAGGAAAGTTAGAAAAATACTAGGATCCGTTTGGGACAGAGGTAAAAATAATCAACTAGTGATAGTAGCATCAATTTTTTATCCAACAAAAAAAGATGAAGTTTGCTAAGCTCTGTTTTGAGAAATTGTATGGTAAAGATAATGCATAAGCGAGCCATCTCTATGATTCAATTGTGGATGTTTTGAGGAGATTGTTTGATGAGTATAGTTCTAGAGTGAACAAAAGTAGAAGTGATGGACCTAGTACATCTTCTCAGTTCTATGGAGTATCTTTTGAGTCTCAAGAGCAGATTGGAGATTCTTTTACTGAGAAAACAGTTCTTGGTAATGGTCTTGAATATGAGAGTATGAATGAGTTTATAGAGGGCTTGTTCAAGAAACTGGTAGTAAAGAAAATCTGAATGAATTGGATTTGTATTTGAAAGAAAGTGTGGAGAATCCAACTATTCTACAAGGTTCTGAGTTTGCTGTTCGTTCTTGGTGGAGGTTAAACAGTCCAAAGTTCCCAGTTTTATCACTAATAGCTAGGGACATTTTTGCTATGCAAGTGTCGTCGGTTGCATCCGAATAAGCTTTTAGTACAAGTGGTAGAATTTTGGCTTCATCTAGGAGCTGTTTGACTCACTACACACTTGAAGTATTAATGTGCACTCAACAATGACTAAAATGTGAGACTAAAGTGAATGAAAGAGGAGTGATAAGAAAAGAACAAATGATTGCGGATATAAAGTTTCAAGATGATCTTATGAGAGGTAATTTTAAGCTTTAATTATGTTTTGTAATGTACTTGGGCTGATTAATATGATTTCTAACTAATCTAATATTCATTTCCTCGTAATCAAAATATAGAATATGAACCTGAATTCAATATTCAAAGACGTGGATATGGAGGTAAAGCTCTGTAACCTTTTTATATTTTTCACTCTTTAATTCAACTACTAATCTATTTGTTTTAACCATTTTTAACTTCTTGTGTCGTATTTTTTCATTTATATGATAAAGTGATGTTGTTTTCAAGTTCATGTTATTTTTTAAATTGTTTGATGTTAAATGTGATTCAGTTCGTGATTGCTTGCATTGTTTAAGTCTTCTTGAATTGTTGAAGTCTTCTTGCATTTTATTGTTCTTTAAATCTTAAACTGATTCTTGATTATTTTTTGGTAGACTTCAACTGATTACTACATGGTTGGTTTTTGGATTATGGTGCTCAGATCGAGACCTATTGGATTTGAAAAAGTTTGGTTTCCTTTTGATAAGAGAAGTCTCTCACTTTTTTTTGAACAAGTTAAAACATTATAATCGTATAGTGATGAATTATTTTTGGTAATTTTTCACTTTTGGGTATGGTTTCGGGTAAAAGGACCCAAAATACCCGAACCCGAATTTTGGAACCGAAATTTTGGGTATTTTGCAGGTACAAAAAAATTTAGATCCGAACCGACCTGGACCCGTTTACACTCGATCCGAATCCAAATCGAAACTATAGCGGGTCTTAAATGGGTATAAACATCCCCTACCCGAAAGACCCGAATCCGATAAGAACCGACCCGCACTCAACCTGAACTCGACCCGAGGACCCAAATGTCCGAGGCTATGTTAACTTATGATATTTAGTTTTCAGATAATTACTAAAGAGGGCAAGACTGTCATTTTCAATAGACATGAGAATCTGGCACCTTTATTTCCCGCGAATGCGCTGATGCAGCAACAGACTTTTAACGGCTATACTTTACACTTTATTTATTTGAATTTCATACTTTTCTCTGAGAAAAAGAAGAAAGTGGGAAACTTTGAGTTGGACTATGACTTGGACCAAAAAGAAAACGACATTTATATCATTATCCATTAATTATCACCTCCACCTTCATAAAAATAATATAAAAATCAGCCGCTTATATATATATATATATAAATAGGCCATTTTTAGATAGAGTTTCACCCACAAGTCTTTAAATTATTCACAAAGAAAAAAAAAACTCGACAGAAAAGATGCAGACAAAGGCATGCAAGGAGGAGGAGACAGAGGAACCTCAGTTGAAGATATCTTCTCAACAGTTTGTTTAGCTCTTTGCCATGAGAAGCGATCGAGGAAACGCGACCAAAAACACAAAAAGAAAGAAAATTGGGTCTTATGGTAATGGCAAAACGGCAAGTCATATATCGGCATCAGGCTCGTTATTCGAGTTCTCCTTTGATTTTATTTCGGTTCTGTTATCAAATTCTTAAATCTTTTTAAGATTTGGTTGCTACTGAATAAAATCATCTTTTTATTCTATCAGCAATTAATATGAAAGATCATCCTTATAATGTAGATCATTTTGTGTTGTGTGTTTCTATTTTCCGATTTTGGGGAATACTATTAATCATTCGACTATGTTTAATATAATTGTAATTGTGAATTTTATTATAGTAATTGATAAGTAAGAAATTCTAGAAACTTGTATTTCGTCTCCTCGTGATCTGAGTAACCTTTGACTCACCGTCCCTAAACTTTCACAATCCACCATCGGGCAAATCCTTTGTAAGACATAAATTCAAGCTTCAATGTGTGAATTAAAGATGAGGCAATCGAGTTTTTTGATCCACAACGTGGACAGATACAAAAAATATCTAAATCATATATATTGTAATGCAAGAATAATTTCTTGTTGTCCCTATAAATCATTTGTTAGAATATTATTATTATTATTATTATTATTATTATTATTATTACTATTATTATTATTATTATTATTATTATTTTGTAATCGTAGCCTAGTAGCTTTAGATCTCACTTTAGGAAATAACTAGGATCCAATCTACACTATAGCATGAGATTTGATTATTTTTTAACTCATATTCATTTGATTCTTAGCTACGTGTTGATATTTTGAATATTGTTTTAGAAATGTTGTTCTAGTGGTCCAAAATCTAAAACAAAATCATCTTGAATCGTATTAATAACCGAATTTGTTATCAAAATGTTTTTTATTAAATATTAGTTTTTTATAATTTTTCTATTAAGTTTGAATTTTTATATAAAATCTGAAACAAAACCACCTAGGTCCTATTTCTAAGAAGTTGTTATGAATCTAGATTAATTATATCTTATAATTTATAATAAGTTCAAAATAAAAATATTTGAAATCGAATTCTTCAAATGCTAGGATCCCTAGTGGTACAACATTAAGAAATTATTTACATATATACAATAAGATCTTGTTGTAGACGAAAACAATAGTAACAGATATGTGTTCTCACTAAAAACTTCGTATTATTTCATTCGTTTTTTCCATTATTTTATGATTTCTTCCCTATAAAATCTGATATATACAGCAGTCTAATCATTTATAAAATTTCCAATTAAATGACACTTTTTTTATGAAAGAAGCCAGCTTTAAAATTGTAAGACCACCATTATCAGTGGGATTTAGAGGGGATCTTAGAATATTAGTTGATTTAAAATAAATCAGAAAAAAATTATAAGTGTAAGAAACGTTTTTTAATTAAGAAACGATTTTGTGTTTAAGAACCCGTGGCATATTATAATTGGTGAATGAGTTTAATATAAAAGACTCAAAAAACATTATTGCCATTTCTTTTTTTTCTCTCTCTCTTATTCCGTCTTCCTCTCTTCTCTCTCTATTCCTCTCCCGAAACGGCGATAAATTGAATTCGAAATCGGCTAAGGTGAAATCTCCACCGTCTTTGTGAAATCTCCACCATCTTCGTGATATCTCCACCGTCTTCTTGACATCTCCACCATCTGCGGCTTTCTCTGGCATTTTGTTTGTGTTAGGAGTAAAAATCGGGAGAGATGTTGAAGTTAGAAGTCAAAATCGGGAGAGAAGTTCCAGTTAGAAGGCAAAATCAGAGTCATTGGAGGAAGAATCGGTAGTTATTGGGTAAGATTTGTATCTTTTAGCTTCAACTGATTTGATTATGTGACCAACTTTTTCGAATCTGTTCTTGTTCATATTTAATCAGTGCTGCTACAAACTCAGAGACGGGAGAGGAAGTAGCTATTAAGAAGATTGATAATGCTTTTGACAATATTATCGACGCTAAGAGAACTTTGAGAGAGATTAAGCTTCTGAAGCACATGAATCATGAAAATGTGAGGACGCAAATGGTCTCTGTTTTGGTTTCGATGTGCAGGTAACTGCTGTATAGGATATAATAAAACCACCGCAAAGAGAGAACTTCAATGATGTTTACATGGTTTATGAGAAATATGTCTAAGAGGTTACAATGATTTATCAAATGCTGAACAGAAAAGAAGGATTCAAATATAGCATGCTAAAAGATGTCATTCTGGATCAGCTGTTTATAGCTATTACTAGTTCCGAGGAGAAAACTGTGATAAAGGCATCTTGTTGGTGTTGTTGCATCGACTTTTCTTCTTCTTGTTACACAATTAGACCTTCACCTCCTCTTTTGACACCACCTGCAGCATCACTGATGATTATCAAAGTGCTTATTACTGCTTTTGATCATGCTACAAACACAATCCACTTAGCTACAATCAGCTCTCCTTCTGTCTTTTGTGGACTCCTTGACGCTGCAAAAAGTGAGAACTCAGGGGAATTCATCTCTTTGGCTAGTATTTTAGAAAAATGCATGCAATTTGATGGACTTAACAGGATGTATATCCATCAGCATACATGAGTGGCTCCTTTTGCTCATCTTCTGCAAAGCAAAGACAAAGAAGATATGTGTGTTGCTCAGCAATTTCTTCATGAAGTCCTCAAGATACCGAGGTATATAAATCACAGTTAAACAATAACTTTTTAAGTGTTTACTACCAATCAAAATTTTCAAATGACATACTTTTAATTTCAGGTCGTCAGCAATTAAGATTCTACAGCAGATAAAGAAAGAGGGAAGTTTCGATATTAAATATACATTATCTCAGTGTATTAGACAGTTGCAAGGTGATCAAAGACTCTTTGCAGCAGATATATTGCTTCAATTGAATGCAC
>OVBA01000825.1:0-54365 GCA_900406435.1 Lepidium aucheri
TAATTTAAAATATTTTCTATTTAATTGATATATATATATATATATATATATATATATATATATATATTAGGGCAATAAAATTCACTCTAATGCGAAGAAAAATGAATTGGTTTTTAAATTCAAAAAACTTCTTGAACAATGTAGTACTAAAATCATTACAAACCTACAAGTTTCTCATACAACTCGAGTTTACCGTACTTCTATTCATAACATCAAGGTCTCTTTTATGTACACAACCACAATTAAGCCAACAGATCCTCTACCAGATTCTGTGTTAGGAATAAAATTGTTTGATTATCCTGAATTACTTGAAAGACAACTTAAAGATATCTATATTATACGTAAGTAATAATTTTTTTAAAAAAATATTATTTCCGATTGTAAGTATTAATTATTAGAAAACAATAATATTTTTATATCAAAATTTTAGCAAATATATTTATTAGAATATGTATATATATATATATATATATTTGATTATAAGTATTAATTATTAAATATGTAGAAAATAAATCAATTGTTTCACAAAAATATTACTATACATAGAAGATATAAATAAATATATTTTTAAATTATAAGATAACAAAGCGAAATAACTAATGCTATCAGCATTTATTAAAACTAAATAACTAATGATATCAACTTTCAAGTTTTCAAAAACTAAAAATTATATTAGTTATATTAAATATCCGTTTTGTTTATCTACAAATACATATTAATAAGATGATTATATGTACATTTATAATAGTATATATGAGCATTTGACTATTCAATTCCTAAATATTGGACAACTTAAATCTTCTAAAATTAATCCAAAATAAAAAGTAAGATAACTTAAATTAATCAACTCCTTTAACTTGGAATTATCTGTTCATATATAATATGGAAATCAAATAACATAAAATTTATTCAAAGTAAATTAAATTATAATTCCTAATTTTTGGAATATCTAGTTTTGAAGGTTGGAATTCCAAATATTACGTTTATTCAAAATTTAAATATGCTACTCAAACAGGCAAATAACAATCCAAACTAGAATAATTTAATGGTATTATTCCGTAATAAAATCAAGAATACATGAACATAATGTGTATTATATGGTTGTTTTAACAACAAACCAATATAATGAATAATATTCAAAGATAAGGAATTGTAATTTATTCTTTTCAATAACTAAAATGCTAATACAAATAAATATTTAATGATATTATCTCATATAAAAAAAATTCAATGTAATTTTTATCCAAAGTTTAAATACACTACACAAATAATAAGTAAAACTAAAATAATCTTGAACGAATATAACTTTTCTGTTATTCTAATAATCAACTAATCAACATTATTTACCAAAAAATTAAATTATAATTCCTATCTTCTGGATATTTAGTTTATCTTATTTTTTAGTTTATCATACAACTAATATATTTTTATTATATTGAATAGTATCACTTATTATGATTAGATATTTTTTATAATTTATATATATTATGGTAATTTATATTAATTATGTATACAATTTTGATTTATATACAGTACATTTTGTGTGTTTGGAAAATGACATAATTTTTAGCAATGCCCTTTTTGGTGTACTCCTTTTCAAAAATGCCCTTTGTCATTTATCTTTTCAAAAATGTCTCTCACTAATACAAAAATGACAAAAAAACCTCAAAAGAATTGTTATAAATTTTTCCAGCCAAAAAAAAATTTCCCCCCCAAAAAAAATTTTCCCACCAAATTTCTTTTTTATGGAATTTAAAAAGAAAAGTTTACGGAAAAAAATTTTCCCGCAAAAAAAAAAAATTTTCCAGCCAAAATTTTTTTAAGTGCGCTTATAAATCTTTACAAAACTTTTTATAAACACTTTATAAATTTTATAATCTCTCTTATAAAGCCTTATAAATTTTGATAAATACCTTATAAATTTTTTATCAACACCTTATAAATTTTATAAGGTCTCTTATAAAGCATTATAAATTATATAAGCTCTATTATAAAGCTTTATAAATTTTATAAGATCTCTTATAAATTTTATAAGGTCTCTTATAGAGCATTATCAATTTTTGTAAGCTCTCTTATAAATTTTTGTAAATACCTTATAAATTTTTTTTGCCGTCTACCTTATAAATTTTTATAAGCACGTTATAAATTTTTTATAAACACCTTATAAATTTTATAAGCTATCTTATAAAGCCTTATAAATTATATAAGCTCTATCGTAAAGCCTTATAAATTTTATAAGGGCTCTTATAAAACCTTACAAAATTTATAAGTTCTCTTATAACATTTTTTTATAAACTCCCTCATAAATTCTTTTTGGCAGGAAATTTTTTTCTTAAATCGGAAAAAAATTTGGCGGGAAATTTTTTTTTGCCGATGAAAAGGTTTTTTGGCGGGAAAAAAGTTTATAAAATACATAAAAAATAATAATATAAGGGTATTTTGGTCATTTCCCCATAATGAGAGATATTTTTTGAAGATGTCCAAAAATTGAGGGCAATGATGAAAATGTCCTCCTTTGAGCATTTTTATAATTCTCCCTAATTTTTAGTTCATCTTCTTGACCGTTTATATTTTAAATTATAAAACAGTTTTTGTATTTAATTTAATAGAAAATAATTTATTTGCATATCTTTACATAATAATATAAGGGAGAATTGCAAAAATACCCCTCAAAGGAGAACATTTTCATCACTGCCCTCATTTTTTGGACATTTTCAAAAATGCCTCTTATTATGGAAAAATAACCAAAATAACCTTATATTATTATTTTTTATATATTTTTACAAACTTTTTTTCTGCCAAAAGAAACTTTTCTGCCAGAAAACCTTTTTCCCGCCAAATTTTTTTTTTCCCGCCAAAAAATATATTTCCCTCCAAAATTTTTTCCGCTTTAAGAAAAAATGTTTCTGCCAAAAAAATTTATAAGGAAGTTTATAAAATCTTTGTATAAGAGAGTTTATAAAATTTATAAGGCTTTATAAGAGACCTTATAAAATTTATCAGGTTTTATAAGAGACCTTATAAAATTTATAAGGCTTTATGATAGAGCTTATATAATTTATAAGGTTTTATAAGATAACTTATAAAATTTATAAGGAGTTTATAAAAAATTTATAAGGTGCTTATAAAATTTTATAAGGTATTTAGAAAAATTTATAAGAGAGCTTATAAAAATTTATACGGCTTTATAAGAGACCTTATAAAATTTATAAGGCTTTATAATAGAGCTTATATAATTTATAACACTTTATAGGTGAGCTTAAAAATTTATAAGGTGTTTATAAACAATTTATAACGTGTTTATCAAAATTTATAAGGCTTTATAAGATAGTTTATAAAATTTATAAGATTTTACAAAAAAATTAAAAGGTGTTTAGAAAAATTTATTTAGGCGTTTATAAAAATTTATAAGGTGTTTATAAAAATTTTGTAAAGATTTATAACCGTACTTATAAAAAATATTGGTGGGAAATTTTTTTTTCTTGTAAACTTGTTTTTTCGAAATTCCATAAATAAAAAATTTTGGCGAGAAATTTTTTTTTTGGCCGAAACTCTTTTTTTGGCAGGAAAATTTGTATCAATTTTATTGAGAGTATTTTAGTCATTTTTGTATTAATGAGGGGTATTTTTGAAAAGATAAATATCAAGAGTCATTTTTGAAAAGGGGTACACTAAAAATACCCGAAACCTAATGGACCATGTGCCTACTAGTCTAATCCCTAATTATTAAATGAAATAGATGAGCTTTAACTAATAGGTCTATTAATTAATTAGAATAAAACAGAAGCAAATGAGTCATACTAATGGGCCTAACTAAAACAAGGGAGCCTTATGATAGATAAATTGTAGCCCATCAAGTGAGCTTGAGTAGCCTCATGGCCGAGTTCTCTAATTTTCTGGTGTCACGCTGCACCAGATCCCTCTCCATTTGAGAGATTCAACCTTGAATCTTTGGCCTAGTCATTCACCTTACATGCCAATTACGTCCTCCAACTCCTTGTTCTCCTTGAACTTCTTCTCCACTAGCACGTCCTCTTCTTCTTCCACTCAAATGTGCGCAACGCATGAGTCTTCGTTTTCAACCTCCTTTCCAAACTCATGTTCTTGCGCAGGTTTCTACCGCAGGCTCATCGTTCTCTTTACTCGCAATGTCTGATGTCACAATGAATGTTCTTTCAGCACCACTCCTAACATTATTTGCTTCCTCGGCCTTTGGAGGCCGGTCTTCTTTCCACTTCTTTCCAGTTTCTCCTAGTAAGTCCAACATCCTACTTATATTTTCTTTCTCTGCTAGCACGGGCAGGGGACAGTCAAGTTCAACCTCACATTACCACAACTCAGTGGCTGATGCTAGTTTTTTACAGCCAAGGTTAGATACATATATGGCACCCCCGAGGCTGTGCACACCTGCGAGAAAACACTCAGATGTGTCATGGCTTCTCGATCAAAGGTAAAAGCCTTGGGCTTCTAGCAACTTGGTGGCACATATGGGACATGTCGAAGTATCCCTTCATGCTTTTGAGCTCTCGGTCCTTTCTCCTGCAAAGGATCCTCACAGACAGGACCCTTGTAGAATGCATGTTCTTTAGCATAAGTAGCTACATCAAGCATGGTATCATGTGTAGATGGTTGAGTCTCTAGGGTCTTGGTGTGTGCAAAATCCAAAGCATCCTCATACCCAAACTCTAGGGTATGGTCGTGCACTTTCTTTGGAGAGATCTTCTTTGGTCACAAGTCTCTCTCGAGCGTACGAGATTCATCCGCTAATTCTCCTCAGACGGTTCGGATGTTAACTTCTTTCTGAATGGTGGATAAAGACTAGCCATCATTTTTGTCTCCTTGAACGAGGATCTCTATTCCTTTTTGGGATAACAAACGAGAGAAAACATGCGGGTTGGTCATATCACATACCTTGAAGACTCCAAATTAGTCTTTGTGAAGCTCAAGGACGACATCAAGCTTGTGTGTGATGCACTCCGGAGGGTTCAAATACACTTCACGGACTGGTGGTGCACAAGTGGCGTGTATGTTTGAAGTTAATCTTTTCAAATCTGATTTCCCGCTATTGTCACCATGGATTTGCATCGGTATATTGTCGACGCTTGATCCTCCACTCTGGAGGATCCACTTGTCACACTCAGGTTCTGTTTAAATAGAACATCACTTGCAACAACAGAAGATAGAGACTCACCAGACCTTTGGAGTCTTCTTCCGGAGTAGGGTCCTCATGGACCATTAGTTTCTGCCATAAACGTACATCTTCTTTGGTTGTCCCAAAGACATGTGGCACATCAGTTAGTCTCCTTGGAAAAAGAGATAGGACATGAGGAGATGGCTCAACCACGGTAAGGCTGAGGTTATTGATCAGGATGTCAGCACTTGGCAAGCAAAGGCTTGCAACCACGAGCTCACTATGGTGAGTGGTGATGGTGGCCAAGTACCAACGTAAGACGGTGAGGCAGCTACTAATGCACAACTCTAATGATTGCATTTGCAACAGTCAAATAGTACAACAAATGGCAACAACTATGGCATTATAGCATTTGAGATTCGAATCCACCAAGAGCTTAGAATTAACGCAGTAGGATTGCAAGGAATCAATTCATGCTAGAGAAAACAAATAAAGCTTTTGGTAAAGGTAACAACTATTCAACTAAAACAAGAAACAAAGCAAAATCAAAACACAAACAAGATGATAAAATGAGATAAAACAATAGCTTAGCAATAGGTCTAAGGAAAGACAAATGATTTCAAGGAAGATAGTAAAATCAAGAAGCACATGATCTAGTTAAGGACCATCCTAGGGCATGAGATTATTCTAATCTAGCTTAATCCACTATCGTGGCATTAAACCCTTTACTACGCTATCATTGAAGTTAACTGTCATTTTCTTACCAAGAACCTATCAAGTATTATCAATCAATATCACAAAGACCACTCTCCACCCTAACACCTAGTTCTCGCTGTCTGGGAAAGGAAAGCTCACAAAAGAGTCTTTCAGGCATTTCATCAAACACCTCTCGGGTGATGAAACCCCTAGCATCGAGACTTGGTTAATTACTCTAGATCTAGTATTATAAACACTCTAAGCAAAGGAATCTAAAGATCTAACAACCTAAGCTTCAATTCTCACCTCTAGATCTACCTAACATTCAACCTATCATTTTCACTACTCACACATGGTGAAACAAGAACAAAATAAAGAAGAAGAAATAAAACAAAGCCTAAACATAGTGATAAGAAAGAAAGAGAAAGAGAAATAAATCTTCAATAGATAGATGAAGATGATCCAAAGATCATCATCCAAATGAGTATTCAAATCCTCACAAAAGTAGTCTCATAAATTGTTTGGTAAATAAGACTTAGTTCTTAAACCATAAGAAAGTGCCTTAAAATAGGAGGATCAACTAGGTTTAAGAGGAGTTGGGTCAACCTGGGACAAAGCAGGTTGGATCCAAGTGAAAAAAAGGGAAAAAGTTTAGCATTTTTTGGGCTTAGGTTTGGCCAGACCACTTTCTGCATCGGCCGGAGCACTTAGGGCCTTGACCGATGCATGCGGACCACAACTGACAAGAATTGCAACCGGAGCACAAATTTTATCGACCGGAGCTCAACATGGTTCGACTTTAGCACACCCTGGTTCGGCTGCAACTGAGTGAAATTATAATATGTCCTTGACCAATGTCCAAATACCTTCAAACTACTAAACAAATGAAAATAATTTTCTTTAGTATCTTGTGCCAAAATATCATCGTATTCCATTCATGGGAGACCTCTATTCATAACCAATCTTGAGCATGAAGTCTTAACAGACCTATCCTAAGTAAACTCCATGTAACTCTCTGACTGGCTGTCCAAATGCCTTCAAATCACAGATCAATGAAAGCTAGCTCTTGTAGTTATCTTGTGTCAAAATTACGCTCAATTCTATTTGGTCGAAGGATTTTAATCGATCAAGTAAACATAATCGACTTTCCTCCCTTGTTTGATTCATTTCACTTCATCACTTTTCTCCACACTCATCACCAAATCTCCATTCCTATAAAGTGGCTCGAAATCACCTATCATATACTCAAACAAAGGAAAAATATGTAACTCTTTATCCTAAGACTTTAAAATGCAAAATGAATGAAAATTTATACTAAAGTTGATAAATGTGGTTCCTAAACGATGCAAAATAGATCAAAAGATGCATGAATATCTAGCTAAATATGTTGTATTAACTTCCCCTGACTTGTCTTTTGCTTTTACTCAAGAAAACAATCGACAATACATCTAGGAGAGGTTGCAATGTGTGAACTCAAAGCACAAACTGATCTAAAATTGGAACTGATTACAAAGTGAGAAAGCCATACCCGTCAAAACTCGGATCAAATCCAACCAACCTGGACAAGAATTTAAATTCATCATCCCTTTTAACATTCAATGAACAGAAAAAATGGATCAAGCTATGCAAATTCATTGGATTCAATCGGCTAAGGGTGAGTTAAGAGGCAAAAGTGGTCTTTTTTATCACAAGGCTCAAGCACACATACATGGATTTGTCAAGAAATAGAATGAGCTTTAGTAGAATGCTAAAGGTAAGGACCAATAGATGCATACAAGAATAGAATCTCATTTACCCGAATATTCCCTACAAATGTCTACCTTTCTTTCCTCTAATCCAAAAAAATGGATCCTAGAACTACCCTTTCACAAAGGCCTATATTCCTTGTTTTGCACATTCTTTGGATAAACTTTTCTCACTACTTTGTTCAATCTCATTATGAGGCGAGGGGTTTAAAACACTTATCTAATCTACTAGGTTGGCTTTCCTTTTTAGTTGTGGTTCTACTTATTCTTATTTTGTTTCATTCTTTTCTTTTCTTCATATGAAGCTCTAGACCACTTAATCTTTTGCATTTTCTGAAAATCATTTACTAGACCATTGTTTCTTTTCTTTGCACCCTTTCTCTCATAGGAATCCTTTTGACCATTCTTTTCCATTTATTCCTTTTCCATAGTTCTTTTCAGCTCAAAATATATGATCTCGTTCCCAAAATGTGGTTTCCGACCTAGTCCTATCTAGCTTAAAAAGACTAAACTAGAATTTCATGAGACACCATTCTTGCCGGCTCAAACCTAACATTTTCTACCAAGCTCATTCCAAAAACAAGGCCTCACACACACAACAATTAGAAATGGCTTGAAAGAAGTTAAGCTAAGGGTATGGAACTGTTTTAATAATTGGAAACAACTACTTGGATCAACAAGTGTGGTACAAAGGTGAAAAGAGACCCAAGTATGTATATGTGCCCATGAATCCAAATCCAATGCATATTACGATAATTAAAAGTAAAAAAAAAGGTTCCACTTAAGCAAAAAATGACATTAAATCAAAGTAAGTATCAGCTAAAGAATGAATATTAATTCGAGAATTCAAAGCATGGATGGGATGTATGTTTCAAACAAACTTGGTATGCAACAGTTATTAAATCAGCAAGCTATTGTTTCCTATGAAAATGCTTATGCAAAACTAGATGCTTATAGACAAGTTCTACCATGCAAATGCAACTACATGCTATGATTTTGTATTTTTGTTGAAACTTTTTCCATGTAAAATGCAAAGTAAAATATGCACAATTTATAAACAATGCAAAACTCAAAAAAGAAAAAAAAACAACTAAAAGCAATGTTAAATACTGCCTCTCCCCCAGACGTACTTTTTATTGTCCCTGTGAGAACATAATTCAAGAGAAATGAACCAACAAAAGAAATATAAAATGAAAGAAGATAAGAACAAAAAATTTATTTACAAAATAATGGTGAATTTGGTACCTCATCAAGCATTGGAGGTTCCATTGGATGGAGAGCTTATCTTGGTATGTCTGTTCCGGAGATAAGTGCTCATGTCTCGACCAAGATTGATTCTGCATCGGCTGAACCTTCATGTGCCAAGGTTGCTGGTCGTTTGGCTGATCTGGATTACATCTGATGGGCCCTCGTGTTGCGGCGAAGCCCCTTACCATATCGGCCGATCTACATCGTGCCGCACCTGCAGTCCATGATCTTTCGGCCACAACTCATGCTGGATTAGCCATGACCCATCCCATGTAGCTTGATCATATTATATTATCTAGAACTCCAAACAGAAAGCAAAGAAAAACAAACAAGTTCAAATGAGAATGTTTTCAAAGGATACCATGAGATTGCCTCCCAAGTGCGCTTGTTTTACCTCTTAATCTCGATATTGTGTATTACTTTTTTATGCGGGTATAGGATTAAAAATTGAATCTTCTCCGCAAACACGTCCTGAGAATCGGTTAAGTAAGGAGTGTTGCATGAACTTGGATCACGAGAATCATACTCTTCGTAGAAGCATCCTGTAAAGCCTTTCATCCTAATCTCTTCACCAATTTTAAGCATGTTCTCAAATCCAATAATGTCCAAACTCAAATACTCATGCTCTCCTTTTTCTATCGCGAGTGGCATAAGGTTTATACTTGATTCCAAATCACATAAGCTCAAGGGTAACTTTAGCTCCTTACCAATTCCAGTGGGATTTTTGCTAGTATTTCTCTTCCTCCCAAGAGTCTACGAGCTTCTCAATGCTATCCTAAGTCAAGTAACCTTGTTTGTTCTTCTCAATGGAACAAGGAAAAGTAAAACTCTACTGATCCTTTAGCTTTGTTGGCGTGGCTTGAGTGCTTATTGAACCGCTTTTTCATGCTTTACCATCAACTCTTCCAACTTCGTCTTCTTTGTGAGCATGTACTTGAGGAGTCTTGAGTATATATGATTATCCTTGACCACATCCATTGAAGGCGTCAAGATTTTAGCTTTGTCCATAACTGCCAAGAATTTCTCACTTTTCTTAACCAAAATTTGCTTCTTTGAAGCATATACGAAAAAGTACTTTAGGCTCATAAGGAGGTTGGATGTATGGTTGTGCTTTCTTTGAGACTTCATCCTTACTCATATTTGGTTCGTGAGGGGCTCCCTCTTTTTTTTCTAATTTCAGCTGAAACCTCTTCCAATAGCACTACAACATGGTCATCAACACCTTTCTTTTTAACAAAAACCTCAACTCTTCTAGATGGGATTTCTTTCCCGCTTCTAACTATGATTACCTCGCAACATTCCTTTGGATTTGCTTTCAGTTTCACAAGAGGTTTATCCAATGATTTTTGAGTTGTTGAAGCCACTTGAGAAATTTGACTATCAAGGCTCCCATTAATGGCATCAATCTTGGAATGAAGATTAACATATCTCCCATCAACAATGCTCTGAATTATGTCCATTTTCTTTTTCATCTCTTGCTCCCATTTCGTTTGACCCTCCAGGAATGTTGGAGCATACTTTTCATATCTGATTCCATCACACCTTGTTGAACGTTTTTGTTGTTTGTGGGTTAATATCCTTGTTAGCTGACCGGTTTTTTGGTTACTAAGAACCACATTACTCAGTTTTTCAAGCCTCTCACTAAGCTCCTTGAAAAGTATATCATCTCTAACTGGGTACTTCAAAACCTCATTGATATCATGATTATAACAAGCATCGTGTGACACCCTAGCTCGAGATATCAACGTCCAGATTTGATTCAGTCTGCCAATAGGCGGATCAGACACTTAACCAGATTACAGTCCTTTATTTACTTAGTCAAATTCGAGTTGTGATGGTTTGATAAGCCCAAAGTAATGCATATACTCAATCAAATGGGGTTCTAGTACAATAACCATTTGCTAAATGCTTATTAAAAATGTAACTAGACACACTAATCCCAGTCTTATTCCATATCACCATCCCGCCTTGGTCTTACTCCTACTTAGCCACTTTCACGGCCATCAGTTAACTCATTATCTGCAATCATGCATATTAGATAAGCAACATAATTACTTAGTGAGTCGGTCATCCCATCCCCTCCCACCAAGCCAAACATGAAATCGCAATCAAATAATAAATCAATCAAGTTAGAGAACAAGCAGTATTCATGCACATAGTTCGCCCAAAACTATCAGTTTAGCTACCCAGATTCACCCGAGTCAGCCAAGTAACATTTTGGGACAAAAACAGTAATCAATCAGTCAGAATATATAGACAAGCAAGCAATCCTAACCCGTCTAAGACTTAATCCCATATATTGCCCGAAAACGAATCCAAATTAAACACGGTCACAAACTCACCTTTGCCTTAGCCTTTTCTGATACCTCTTGATGCTAGTTCAATCCTAATTGCACCAAATTCAACCACAATCAACCTTTTTCTCGCCCAAATCGGATCAGAATCTCCTTTAAGCCTTGGCAAAAACCTTTCTCATTCTTTACTTAGAGTATTTCACGAATTAGGTTATGACAACGACTTTAGGCGTCTATTAATAGAGTTTTGGGTGGCAAAATCCTAACCCTAGTTCCCTTTGGTCGAAACGGGTTTATTCCACTTAATCTAGAACATTTTCAATTTGTGGTACAATCTAGCTATACCAGCTCTCGACCAGCTTAACCAATCCTTGACCCAACCCATCCTGACATGCACCTTTCATGTCCGAATACAGACCAAACCTGTTCGAATACCACCCCTTGTCTGAAAAACTCGGACCTTGTCTAAAGGTCGACCTGCCGCGCCCAAACTATCCGCAAACATGTCTGAACCACGACCGATCCAGTCAGACATCGGTTTGGTTTGAATCCGACCAACTTGTCTGAATTCCCATACTTAGCTGAATTTTCACAGACTTGACTGATTTTTCTCATACGTGCGAATTCTCATTGCCTTTCCTTGACTGAAACTCAACCTTTGGTCCATCCTTCTTGACCATCTCCGTCCCACCTTACCATCTTCCCTTGGACCTATCCAGAATCACCCGAAGGTCCACAGAACACGAGCGTTACAAGTCTCTGCCACTTCAAAGTATTCATCCTTGAATCTAAGCCTTGGATGGTCCACCCTTCTGTTTTTCATATAACTTAGGGAAATTTTGTTTCATTTTGACTTCCTGTTCCCACGTAGTCTCGACTTCCCCATCGTAGTCCCATTCAACCTGCACCATTCTGGTTTTCTTCCTTCGGCCTGACTTGACCTTCCTATCTAAGATTCGAACTAGAGTACCTTCAACTGTCAGATTTTCTCTTAAGTTCCTTAGGGGTCCGACCACAACTCGTTCCCCATTGCCCAAACACTTCTTCAACATTAAAACATGGAACATATTGTGAAACACCTCCATTTCCACGGGCAATTCCAACTTATATGCCACTTTCCCAATCCTTTCCAGAATCTTATAAGGCCCCATGTACCTTGGCTCTAACTTAGCTGATCGTATTGTCTGCTCTTTACCCTTGTAAGTGATTGTATTAAGGTACACCAAGTCACCCACTGCAAACTCAAGCTCCTTTCTTCTCTTGTTTGCATAACTCTTACATCCGTCTTGAGCTACTTTCATATTAAGCTTAACCATCCTTATCTCTTCTGTTGTGTCCTCAATGAAATCTCGCGCATATATGCTCTGCTCCCCCACTTGCGTTCAACATAGCGGGGTTTGATTAGGCCGTCCATACACGGCCTCATACAGAGATATTCTAATACTTGCATGATAACTATTGTTATACGGAAATTCCACTAAAGGTAAGTGCTCTTCCCACTTACTGCCCAAATCCAACACACTCACCCGCAACAAGTCCTCAAGTGTCTGGATAGTTTATTGTGACTGACCGTCTGTCTGCGGGTGATAAGTTGTACTAGTATGGACCCTAGTACCTAATTTGGACTAAAGCGCTTTCCAAAACGCTGAACAGAACTTAGTATCTCGGTCCGATACAATGCTTGTCAGTGCTCCATGCAATCGAACTATCTCTCTTACATAGATCTCGACTAACTTTTTCAGCACTGTCCGTTCTATTGACCGCAATGAGTTGTGCAGGCTTGGTCAGTTAGTCCACTAATACCCAGATTGCATCTTTGTTATCACACACGGGCAATCCTATGATGAAGTCCATTGTTACCATGTCCCATTTCCTTTCCTAGATAGGTAAACACTGCAATAGTCCATTAGGAACTTGGTGATCTGCCTTAAGCAATTGGCAAGTTGGGCATTCAGATACCTATTTAGCCACATCATGTTTCATTCCAGCACAATGATAGTACCTTTTCACATCACAGTACATTTTAGTTGACCCTGGATTGATTGCCAACTTCGACTGATGTGCTTCTGTGCTTCCTTAATGATTTCTTCCCGCAATCCCTGATCATTTGGAACATACACTCGACCTTTGACCAGAATTGTTCCATTATTCGAGGTCTGGTACTCGGTCTTATTGTTCTTTGCAACCTTGTTCAGATTCTAGTCCTTTTCATGAGCCATCCAAACTCTACTCAATAAGTCAGCCTGATCCGCTGCACCCAAACCTAAAGGTTCTTCTTCCCTTGTTAAGGCTGATAGACTCAACGTTGCAACCATGCTAATTAGCCTTTCCATTTCCTTCTCAGAGTTCACGTCTACTCTCTTCCTACTTAGAGAATCCGCAACTAAGTTTGCTTTACCCGGATGGTAATCTATGTCCACATCATAGTACATGATAAGTTCCATCCATCGTCTTTACCTTAGGTTCAGATCCGGCTAAGTGAAGATGTACTTCAAACTTTTATGGTCCGTGAATACTTGGACCTTTCCACCGTAAAGGTAGGATTGTTATATCTTCAAGGCAAAAACCACAGCGGCCAATTCCATACCATGTGTGGGGGTAATTCCCTTCATGTTTCCTTAACTGTCATGATGCATAAGCAATCATCTTCCCATGCTGCATCAAAACACAACCCAATCCTATTCGTGATGCGTCTGTATACACCACATAGGGCTCATTCGGTTCTGGCAAAGCCAAAACAAGAGTACTTGTTAGCATGTCCTTAAGCTTCGAGAAACTATTTTCGCACTCCCCAATCTATTTAAAGGGACATCCTTCTCAGTAAGCTAAGTCATAGGCTTTGCCATGCTTGCAAAACCTTTAACAAACTGTCGGCAATACCCAACCAAACCAAGAAAACTTCTTACCTCTGATGCGTTCAAAGGTCTAGACCATCCTGAAATTGCCTTTATCTCTTCTGGATCCACGGACACTCCCTTATCAGAGACCACATGACCCAAGAATCCAACTTCCCTTTGCCAAAAGCTGCACTTGCTTAGCTTACCGAACAACCTGTGTTCTCTCAGTTTTACCAAAAATGTCCTTAAGTGACATTGATGCTCTTCTGGAGACATAGAGTAAACTAGAATATCATCTATGAAGATGGTCACAAATTCGTCCAAGAATTCTCTGAATACGTTGTTCATCAACTTAATAATGGTATCCAGTGCATTAGTTAGCCCAAAAGGCATGACCACAAACTCAAAGTGTCCGTACCTTGTCCGGAAGGCTGTCTTCCGAACGCCTGACTCCATGATTGGGATCCGATGGTAACCCAAAGCAAAGTCAATCTTTGAGAACCAAGTAGCACCTCTGAGTTGGTCTAGCAACTTGTATACGCTCGAAAGAGGGTACTTGTTCTTTACCGTTATTCTGTTCAGCCCACGGTAATCGATGCACAGCTTGAATGTGCCATCTTTCTTCTTAACGAATAACATGGTGCGCCCCACGGTGAACTACTCAGTCGAATGAATCCCTTATCCGTCAATTTGCTAAGCTGCCTCTTTAACTTAGCCATCTTAGCAGACGCTATCCGGTAAGGTGCCTTAGCGTTTTGAGCTGTTCTAGTTTCTAACTCAATCGTGAAAGGATTAGACCAAGGTGGTGGTAAAATCATCACTACCGCGAACACATCCTCGAACTCATTCACCACCGGAATGTCCTTAAGTTCTGTTTTCATTCCAACTTCTGCAGTTCTGATCATAGACAAGTATGCTTCACACCCTTGCTTGAGCATCCGTTTTGCCTGGATAACCGAAATGATCAGACTTCCTGAGGTGGGTCGGATTCCCTGAAAAACTAGCTGATTCCCACTATCCTCAAACTTAACTCGATCATGATGGTAGTCTAAGTGTGCCTTATACCTTTTGAGCCAGTCAATTTCCAAGATCATGTCATAAGACTTCACTTGGTAGATCACAAGATCAGCTGGCACGCTTACTCCTTCTATAAGCACCAGGACGTTTCGAACATTCCCCAAGATGTTCATTACTTGTCCGCCAGCGGCTTGGACTATCCCACTACCTTCCCCAGATTCTTTCTGAAACCCATCCGTACCAACCATCCTTGGGTGCACAAAACAGTATGTCGCTTCAGAATCAAATATTACATGGGTTGCCACACCACCCGTTTTTATGGTTCCTACACATTCGTCTAGGACGCTAAGGACCCTAATTCATGCAACACAAACAAGCAAGTTCACCAAGAGAATGCTAATGTAATTGACATGACTTACCAGTAATTAGGCGTGTAGTGGTCTAGTCTGATGGATCCGCAACCATCGAGTAAGCTCTCAGCATCAACGCTTGCCTCTTAGGAGGCAATGACAGTGGTGCCAGTCCTTTACTTGCCCGTTTCCCTGAAAACTACATCAGTTTTGGACAATTCACCTTGATATGCCCAACTTCACCCCAGTTGTAGCACACCTTGGCACCATCGGTTCGAACATCTTTTCCTCTCAAGTCCTCTTTTGGGCGATCCTGAACCTTGTGGTCCGTATTACCACATCAAAAGCACGCACTTGAAGCAACTCTACACATTTTGGAGTGCTATTTCCTGCAGACCTTGCATGCACTACAGGCAACAACCAGCTTAACCGGTGCATTCCCTTCCACTTTCTTATACTTCTGTCCAGAACCACTTCTGGACTGAGCTTGTCGTACATTCTGGACTCGTTTCTTCTCTCTCAATAACTTGGCTTTTTCCAGCCTGCTTTCAAACTGTGCTGTCTTTTCTACTAGCTCTGCAACCGAGTTATAGTTACAGACTTGACAGACATTGGGAAGTTCAAGTTGCAGTCCATGCATTAAGCGACGCACCTGGACTCTTTCCTTGTCAAACTCATGACTTGCATATCGCCTGAGGTTGTTAAACTCAGTCTCATATTCCCTCACAGACATTGATCCTTGACAAAGATCCAGAAAGGCTCCCTCTAGCTTATTAAATATTTTGGGTGGAAAGTACTTTGTCCGAAACTTCTTACAAAAGGTTTCCCAACTGCAGTTTGGGTTTGCCATACGGCCTGACACCCCTTGCCACCAGTTATGTGCATCCCCTTCGAGGTAGTGGACCGCAGTATCACACTTAAACTCTTCTAGAACGAATAGAGTTGAAGTTTCTCTCAAGCCGACTCCTTCATTTATCTGCCTCAAAAGGATTGGCACCACTAGAGAAAAACTTTGTTCCCAATTTATGCATATGATCCATCATCTTCAAGTAAGATGGAGACACCACAACTTGGGCAGCTTCTTCAGACACATTCTCCACCGGTACTATATTCACCCACGGTGGCACAGCTGTAGCAGGTGCTACAGTAGGCAGTCTTTCCAAGACTTGAGTCAACAAGGCCAACACATCATTTATCCTAACTGGATTCTCAGTACCAGCACTTGCGTTGGGAAGCTGCTGTGATCCAGACCCCCTTACTTACTTCTTTCAACACTTTGTCGATTCTCCACACTACGGACATTCTCTTCCTTAGACCTTTCTAGAGTAACTCGGGAAGTTGCCTCATTCCCGACATTCTGCCTTCTCGTTCGGTTAGTCGTAGCCATCTGAAGTGACCAAATTCACTAAGTTAGTCCCTCATACTAACTTAGCTCAAACACACTCACATAACACATGTCAAACTTACCACGAGACCTTGGCATGAGGAGTATGGATTTCAATCATCTAACCCGTTTATGCAATATCAAACTATCCTAGAGCCTAATCTCGCTTTGATACCAAAATGTGAAACCCTAACTCATGATGTCTATGTCCAAATTTGATTCAGTCCGGCCATGGGCGGACCATACACTTAACCAGATCACGTTTCTTTATTTACTTAGTCAAAATTCGAGTTGTGACGGTTTGATAAGCCAAAAACAATGCATAAACTCAATCAAATGGGATTCTAGTACAACAACCGTTTGCTAAATGCTTATTAAAAATGTAACTAGACCCAATAATCCCAGTCTTATTCCATCTTTCCACCATTCTGCCTTGGTTTCGCTCCTACTTAGCCACTTTCACGGCCATCGGTTGACTCATTACCTGTAATCACGCAGATTGGATAAGCAACATAATTGCTTAGTGAGTTGGTCATCCCGTCCCACCTGGCCAAATGAAAAATCACAATCAAATAATAAAGCAATCAAGTCAAAGAACAAGCAGTACTCATGCACATAGTTCGCCCAAAACTTTCAGTTTAGCTACCCACATTCACATGAATCAGCCAAGTAACATTCTGGGACAAAAATAGTAATCAATTGGTTAGAATATACAGACAAGCAAGCAAACTTGACCCCTCTAAGACTTAATCCCATCTATTACCCAAAAACAAACCCAGATTAACCCACGGTCACGAAGCTCACCTTTGCCTTAGCCTTTTCTGACATCTCTTGACGCTAGTTCAATCCTGATTGCACCGAACTCAACCACAATCAACCTTTTTCTCGCCCAAATCTGATCGAAATCGCCCTTAAGCCTTGGCAGAAACCTTTCTTGTTCTTTACTTAGAGTATTTTGCGAATTAGGTTATGACAACGACTTTAGGCGTCTATTAATAGAGCTTTAGGTGGCGAAATCCTAACCCTAGTTCCCTTCATTTGGAAAGGGTCCAATTCCACTTAATCTGGACCGCTTTCAGTCTGCAGTACAATCTGGCCATACCGTCTCTCGATTGGCTTAGCCAATCCTTGACCCAACCCTTCTGGACATGCATCTTTCCTGTCCGAACATGGACCAAACCTATTTGAATACAAACCCTTGTCCCAAAAACTCGGACCTTGTCAGAAGGTCGACTTGCCAGGTCCGAACAATCTGCAAACATGTCTGAACGACAACCGATCCGGTTGGGATGTCATTTAGTCTGAATCTGGCCAACTTGTCTGAATCTGACCAACTTGTCTGAATTCCCATACTTAGCTGAATTTTCACGGACTTGACTGATTTCTCTTGTACGTTCAGATTTCCATTGCCTTTCCTCGACTAAAACTCAAACTTTGGTCCATCTGGCTTGACCATCTCCATCCCACCTTACCCAATTCCCTTGAACCAATCCAGATTACCCATCTCCGTCCCACCTTACCCATCTCCGTCCCACGTTGCACATCGCTCCTTGCCAAAATTTTGATCTATTTCTCCCCTTGAGTCACCATTAGAATCAAGAAACTACCAAAGCTTGCTATGTCTAGTTATCTCTGGTATTGTCTTAATGCTCTTTTAAGGAAAATTCCAAAGAGTTTCTCCCTTGAAAACCCATGATGAGAACATCTTCGTGTATAACCTTTAAGCCTATCTTATGCATCACTAAAGCTCTGCTGATCACCTTTTATGAAGCTTGCAATGGCGTTCCTAAACTCGGTTATCTTTTGCTTAGGATAAAGCTTGGGAATGAATTTTTTCTTGCAATAGTCCCAAGTAGATACCCAGTCCAATGATACACTCTTCTCTCATTCATTAGTTTTTCCTCCTAAGGAGAAGGGAAACAAAATCATTTTGAGTGCACTATTGAGAACTCCATTCATCTTCATTGTTCTTCACGACATTTCAAATTGATCTTAGTGATAAAGAGGATCCTCAGAGACCAAACAATTATACTTCTCACTCTTCACCATATCGATCAAGCCTAATTTGATCTCAAAATCATTTGATTCAACGGTTGGGATAAGAATCCCATACTCGAGTTCTTTAAAAGTTGGTTCATCACAAGTCCCAATCAGTATCGGGTTAGGCAGGTCGTCACCTAAACCACGTGCTCCTCCATGGCTTTCCATCACCTAGGAGTTCTCCTTGTATCTCTATTTAATTCCTTTTTCCAAGAACCCACAACATTGAGACACAAACAAGAACCTCTCTTTGTCGATCTCTTTGTTGCAAATACCTTCAAAAGAAACAAGAAGCAACAATTCGAATAATATTTGTAACAAAAGAAAATAAAAATCTCTAGATGAAAATCTATCCAAATCCTTCTTAGCTAATTGCATAAGCTCCCCGGCACAGACGCCAATTTGATGATTGCATTTGTTACGGTCAAGTAATACAACAAATGCAAACAATTATGACATTGTAGCATTTGAGGTTCGAATCTATATAGAGCTTAAAATTAAGACGGTAGGATTGCAAGGAATTATATCAAGCTAGAGAAAACAATAAAGCTTTTGGTAAAGGTCACAGGTACTCAACTAAAACAAGAAACAAAGCAAAACAAAAACACAAACAAGGTGATA
Source organism: Lepidium aucheri (assembly GCA_900406435.1). Taxonomy (NCBI): domain Eukaryota; kingdom Viridiplantae; phylum Streptophyta; class Magnoliopsida; order Brassicales; family Brassicaceae; genus Lepidium; species Lepidium aucheri. The sequence continues at coordinate 19,364 of OVBA01000825.1, forward strand.
AAACTAGATAAAATGATAGATAAGCAATAGGTCTAAAGAAAGGCAATTTCAGGGAAGATAGTCAAATCAAGAAGCACAAGATCTATTTAAGAACCATTCTATGGCATGTGATTATTTTAATCTAGCTTAGTCCATTCTCATGGCATTAAACCCTTTGCTAGGCCATCATTGAAGAACTCTCATTTGCTCACCAAGAACCTATTAAGCATTACCAATCAATATCACAAAGACCACTCTCCACCCTAACACTCAACTCTCGCTACATAGGGAAGGAAAGCTCACAAAAGAGTCTTTCAAATTTTCATCAAATACTTCTTGGGAAATGAAACCCCTAGCATTTAGACTTAGTTAATTAATCAAAATCTTGCATTAAAAACACTCTAAGTGAAGGAATCTAAAGATCTAACAACCTAAGATTCAAGATCTAACCATCTAACCCCTAAATCTACTTAACCTTCAACCTATCATTTCACTACTCAAACATGGTGAAGCAGGAACAAAACAAAGAAGAAAAAATGAACAAAACAAAAATATAGTGTAAGAGAAAGACAGATAGAGAAAGGAATCTTCAGTAGAATAGATGAAGATGATCCAAAGATCATCATCAAAATGAGTCTTCGAATTCTTAAAAAAGTAGTCTCCTAAATTGATTGGAAAATAATACTTAGTTCGTAAAACATAAGAAAAGGCCTTAAAATAGGAGGATCAACTAGGTTTAAGATGAGTTGGGTCGATCCATCACAAATCGGGTCGGATCCAAGTGAATAAAGGGGGAAAATAACATATTTTGGTCTTGGGTTCGGCTGTACCACTATTTGCACGGCCGGAGCACTTCAGGCTGCGATGGAAGGCAGGTAGAGCACAACTGATGAGAACTGCATTGGCCGGAGCACAATTTGTATCGGTCGGAGCTCAACCTGGTTCGGCCGCAACACTCCTAATTCAGTTGTAACTGAGTAAAATTACCATATCTCCTTGACTGCTTGTCCAAATACCTTCAAACCACCACCAAATTAAAACTAATTCTCTTAGCTATGTTGTTTCAAAATATTATCCAATTCCGTCTATGGGATGGCCTACATTTGAAATCCATATTGAGCATGAAGTCCCAACAGACCTAAATTGAGTAAACTCGCTGTAACTCTCTGATTAGTTGTTCAAATGCCTTCAAACCACAACCCAATAAAAGACAGCTCTTGTAGCTATCTTATTTCCAAATATCGCTCAATTTAATTTATTGAAAAGAGTAAACTCGATCAAGTAAATAGAATCGACTTTCATCCCTTGTTTGATGCATTTTATTTCATCACTTAGCTCCACACTCATCTCCAAATCTCTATTCCTTCAAAGTGGCTCCAGATCACCTATTAAAGACTCAAAGAAAGGAAAAATATGCACCTATTTATCCTAAGACTCTAAAGTGCAAAACAAATGAAACCCTTTATAAAGTTGAAAAATGTGGTTCCTAAATGATACAAAATGGATTCGAAGATGCATGAATATCTAGCTAAATATAATGTATATCAAACTCGCAAGGTCCAAAGTAAGGCTAGCCCGTCAGATCACTGAGAGTGGTTAGGGCACATAAAGCTTGTAGGACAATCTGGTCAATGATGAGATGTAGAGGAGCATCCACAATACCAACATAGATTATAGCAGACTCCTTCCATGATTCGAACAAGGTGTTTAGGGGCACAAGAGACATATATGGTATATAGACCCCAACAGACAAGAGGGGGTGGTTGTACGGCTACCTTGTCTCAGTGGCGTGGTGATGGAAAGTAGGCCAAGCGTAAAAAATTTTCAACATGGCTCTGATGCCAAGATAATGTAGCAATGGCGGACAAGGGGGTCTCTGATGAGATCCTTGCGGTGGATTTGGATTCTATGGTAAGATCTTTGCGGATGGCTTCAAATCTCTTGCGAGATCCAATATAGGCTTGGCAAATTGAATAAGGCAGGAGACTGTTTACCAAGATGTAGAAATCAAAGTTCACGTAAAACTCACCCTTCTAACTTGTGGGAGGCTTGATGCCTGAAAAGATTTAACCTTTTCGTGAAAAACTTCCAAAGTCGCGAGCTTTTTCTTTGGACAAAAATAGAGAAATGTACAGATCAGGAGAGCAATGAAGGGAATGGATATGAAAGTGAATGAGAACACAACCAAGAGAGCATAACAAGAAGAAAAAATTGATCAGTGCTCTGGTACCATGGAAGTTTGGTAGAAGAATAAGATAGAGTCTTGCTGAAACATGAAAAACAAAACAGAGAAATATGAAGAACATTGTCTGAATCAGAAAATTATTCTCATTCAATGGATCGGTTTACATACAACCTTAGTCTATTGAAAGACTTTAGATACATTGCATTGTCTATATTCATCGATAAAATAGAGATCAACATAAAGCATAAAGTAGCCAATGGCTATGGTAGTACAAGATAATCCACCTGTGGCCTTATCCTCTAACGGCTAATAGCTTGATCCGAATGACATCTTTTCTTCTTCTTTTGGATAGGAACACTTAGTTTATTGATGATTAGGACCGAGTGATGATAGACTTGATTAATACCGGCTAAGTTATTACCACCTTTTATTCCCACTAATATGTGTAAATATTAGGCTAGTTTCAATTTTTATTTTGCATCATTATCCACCATATAGGACTCAATTGGTCTCATTCTAGGTAGTATTTTGCATACTTGCACACTAGAGTCTTAGGAGCATGCATGTGCACATTTTTCCTTTTCTTTGGAGTCATTTTAGGTTATTTGGAGTTATTTTTGGAGGATTAGAGACTTGGAGATGAATAGACAAGCAAAGAGGTGAAGTGAAATGCATCAAATAAACAAGGAAATTTGGTTGCTGAGAACTTTGACCATTTTCGTTGAGATAATGCTTTTGGTGAAGAATCGCTACTGCATACTTGAAGATTTTGATATATGAAAGCCTCCCTGTGAACATAATTGGATTCAATTTAGACACAAGATAGTCATAAGTGTCAACTTTCATTTGAAAGTGGTTTGAAGGCATTTTGGACATGTGGTTAGGAAGATATGATGATTTTACTCAAGATATGTCCTTCTGCTGCGAAGATTACACTAAAGCTCTCGGGTGCAAGGATCATCGACCCCTAGCTCGACTCAACAACCTCGGCATGTCAATGACGCATGGACTCACTCTGGATGATCAGAAGGTTGACCTCTAGGTCAAACCTTGAAGCCCGACAGATCAAACATACGAGCAGCCTTCTAGATTATGCAAAATTCGACCTTTAGGTCGACTTTGAGAGCCCGATTTAACAAACCACGCAATGCCACTTCTGTAGGATAAGAAAGTCGACCTCCAGGTCAACTCCAGCACCTCGAATTCAGCAACAAACATTTTAATTTTGAGTTATTTGATCTGATTTGTCCCAGGTCTGTTTTACACATTAAAACTCTATTGTTTGAGGGTTTAGAACACAATTCAAATTTTAATTTCCAGCCTCCCTAGGGAGAGATGGATCCAACCTTCTTAGGAAGAGTTGATACTTTGGAGAGAGATTACATAAGAGACTTTGTTCTTCATGTGGATCTTAAAGATCTAACCATCTATCTAGAGTTTCTTCTTAATCTCTTCTCTTAATCTTTTTAATTATGCTTTTCTGAATTGAAGGTTTGATAGATCTAGGTTTTTATTAATGGCTTTTGATGTTTAGGGTGTTAGATTCATCAATTTAAGATGTTCTTAAAGCTAGATTTAACCTAGTATCTTGAATTTAGATGCTTAGAGTTTTATTGCCCTAGAATATGTTTGATAAAGTTCCTGAGTGAACTAAATTAGTATTTCATGTGTTAGGTAGAACTTCATTTTCTTCTTGAACATCATTAGCTGATTGTCATTCTCTTAGATCAATTGTTTTACCTTTGACTCATCGAAAATAGAAGAGATATTTTTGGAAATAGATTAAGTGAAAGCAAATGGAATTGATTGTTATAGATTGAGTCGATGCCTTGCAATCCTAGTGTTGCCAATTCTAGATTCCCCGTAGATTCGAATCTCAAGTGCTTTCAATTACAAGTTATTTGCATTTGTCGTATTATTTAAGCGTTAACCATTTTTGTATAGCCAACCTACTTAGGGAGTGTTGGATCTCAGCCTCATACGAAGAGTTGATGCACCCTCAACGGCGGATAGTTCTCTTATTGATAATGATAAATGACAATATAATGAAGCCACTATCCAACGTCTTATTCAGTTGAAAATCAACACCTAATTTGGAAAATATACCTTCCCCCATATCCACTGCCTGATACATCTTCTGATCCCATACAACTCATGAAAATTTACCGTTAAGTTTAACTATTTGTTCGCAAGACATCAGTTTTATCTTACTGACTACATTACACCTCCTTTAGCTCATCATCCCGATTTAGCTCGTCAGGTATGACAACTTAACACAACTCCATATTTACAACACTTCATGTGGTGTATAGATCAGGAGCTTTAGATATTGCAACAAATCTACAACGGTGTAACATGTTAATTCTACATCTTGGGTACACAGTTGTTCTACTCCTGAGACTATAGATCATATTTTTCACTTCCTCTTATGCAGATACAACATGGAGAATTTCTGGTCCTCCTTCACAGTATTTTGATCCAATGCTAGGAGAAAGAGTATCAATAATTGTTAACATGAGATAATTAGTACAACAGTAGTGTGGTTAGAGGTGGCTAAACCTTCCACAAGTAACCTTATTTTTACAAGGTACATATGTTTTGTTGATGAGTCGTGGAAAAGCTCTGATCTTCGTTCTAGTCTTGGATGGGTGTGTTTCCTTAACTCTGTTGAAGGTGTGTGTATGGGAGCACGGGGTGTCAAGATAAGACTCTCAGCGCTACATTGAGTAGTGGAAGCCTTGCTTCGGCTATGGAGTCACTTCTGTCCGTCCAATTCTTAGAAGTTGAGATAGCCACGGGTTGCGAGGATGTCTTCAAGCTTATGCTACATCGAGATGACAAGCCGACCTTCCAACCATATCAGGACGATTTTATTAGGTTGAAATCTTTTTTACACTCCCTTTCTTTTCATATAATTCTGAGATATTTAAATTTATAAGTTGATGCTCTTTCTCTCGTAGTATTAGAGATTCAGCTAATGATTTATTGTTGTAAACGTTTTTCTTTACATTAAGTGAGGTATTAATAGTATTTAAGTTGACAAAAGAAAAAAGACGCCACCTTAGAAATTATTTTTTCACAATTGAAAAGTTAGAAGACACAACCAGAGAAGCTATTGGTAAGTTATAAGTTACAGTAAAAATACAACAAGTTATAAAAGATCTTTTATAACTGAAAAATTGTAGTAAAATGTCACAAATATAAAATACTTATTTTAAATCATCATTATTATATATATTACTTTTTTAGATTTATTATTCTTGTTTTTATTTCTTTGATAAGAATTAATAATTCTCTATTTTTTTTAGCCATAGTGAATGATGATGAGATTACCTAGTTATCAAAGTATAATATTTTGAAGATAATATTTTGTAAGGGGGTTTATTGGATAGTAGATTTTAATAGATTTAAGATTCCATATAAGATTTCTAAATTCATAAGAATTCTTTGATTTCAGAATCAAACAAAGTAAGTTTGAAAATTAAATAAACTAGATTTGAAAATCAAAAAAAACTATACTTGAAAATGATACCAATTGGAATTCAAAATCAAAACCAAATACTTCTTTATGATAAAAACAAAAAGATAACATATTTTTTCATCCCTCAATTGAAATTCTCAACATATTTGATGTTATTGGTGTTCTCCATTAATCATTATATTCTCTCTATTAATCTTGGAATGAAATAATTTTGCTACATTAATCATCTTCCTTTGTATCTACAATTTGAGTTCAATAAAGAACTTATAATGAAAATTATTCATTGTTTATGCTCGCTCAACCAACAAACATGTTTTTATTGACGTCTTTAAGGAAATATGCAAGGATTCAACTTGTTGGGACTCTTTTGATAAGATATCTACATTAGAAGAGTCATTCATTTCTCATTTTTCTTCTATTGTTGTTGAAGAAGACCTTCGCAACAGAAAACCTTCGTACCATGGCAGCCATTACAGATCTTTTCTGTTCATGCACAATTGTCAATGTCATCATTGAAGAATTCACCACATATTCAACTACAAAAAATACATATCGTATATAAACACCATTGTGTCGTTTGGTTCTGTAATGGTTTTTATATGGGTTGAAGTTTTGTATTAATTTTTTTTTCCAAATCAAACCAAAAATCCAAGGTTTGAGTAAGAGTTGGAACCGGTCTTAGTATAAATAGTACTAAAACAAAGATTTTGGATTAAAAGAGTGGGAGAGAATGGAAAAGGACACATTGTGGATTGGATTTGGAGCAAGAGCTAGTTAGTTAAGAACAAGAAGAGATGATTGCCGAATTGGTGTTTTTATTAAAATTTAAGTATGCCAAAAGCGGATCCTTTTTTCAAATGATTGTGCCTCTATTTATAGTTTATAGAGGCGGTTACATGTGTAGAAAATAAAGAAAGATTTACAATTATTTTGATAAGACCGAATCTGTTAAGATTCATGCTAGATTTGTGGAAATTTTCCATGTCGAAGCAGGAAAATTTCCATTTCTTTGTTTTGCAGACGTGTCATCCGACTTCTTTCAGGTTCGTAGAACTTTTCGAGACGAAACTTTTACTGAGTCGAATATATTATCTGAGTTGAACACTTAGTGCTTGCTCCTTCTTGGGACATTGCTGAAGTCCCTTCAGATTCTGGTTGTGGAGATTTGTGACTTGCAAAAATGGGTGATGCGTCGTTAATGATCGGCTCTCCAAGAGGAGGTCATAGGAGTGGTTTTGTGGGTACTCCTCGTGGAAAGAGTAGGGGTACCTCCGACTTCCGATTTATCCATAACCACACTAGTCCGCGTTACATTTTGGACTTCCGATCTGAGTGTGCTGGCTTAATAAGCCAGATTAGAACCTCGCTGGAGGTCTCCCTTCTCCAGATCAAATGAAGAACTGTGAGGAGATGAAGAGGCTTCTTACTTGCTGTTCCGGGTTTGTATTGACTTCTACTATTTCTTCGTGCAATCATATTGTTTCTGGTTTTTTAACTGTTTGTTTTCCCAATGCATTCGCAGTTTATCGCTTGCCTAAATAGCTTTATTTTAGAACGGGAGAGGTCTGTTGCCAACCCGAAAAGCGTTTCTTGGAGGAACTTGTCCCCCCCAATTTACTTGAGATCATCTCGAGGTGGTGGAACTTTGGTCTAAGCTCTCTATGGCTGAGAAGGAACTCGTTCGTATCAGAGGCTTGAGCGTAAGAACATCCTCAAGTTGGTTGTACACAATGTAACTTCGTCGGACTCGCTTGAGTGTGCCAACTCTGATCGGGGTTCTGTTGAGAAAGCCGGGGACGAGTTTCTAAAGCTGCATGCCGAGTTGGAATCCATGAGGGGGGACTTTGATTCTCGACTCCATCAGGCCTTGATGGTTGAGTATCTGAGGGCTTTCAAGGTTCTCCGCGATCAACTGTCTAATTGTTTTGGCCGAATTGCTGCTCGGTTTAACAATCTAGATAGGAACCTTGAGGCCCGTTTATCAAATGCCTAGTTCTTTGGGTCGACAAATGTTCTCCAATTGCTTTCCGCTTGGGGAGTCGACATCCCTCCTGAGGTCACCGACTTGATGACCGCCAAGATGAACGAGTTCAAGGAACTCGTCAATGGGAAGAGCTTGACGCCGCTGCTTTGGGGAGACTTGGTCGTCCCTATTTTCGAAGTGGGAGAAGCCTCCAACACTGGTGAAAGTGGACTCACGAAAGCACTGTGATTTTTCTGGGCTTTGTCGTAATCTTTTCTTTGTAATCGCCAATTGGCCTCTTTAGAAATTGCACATACTTTTGTACTCGGTACTTGCTTTTGTAAATATTTTTTCTCTGTAAATGAAATATAATTAATTGTTATGAAGTTTGCTTTTTGATTATGACCTATATTGTAGCTGAATTCGTTGAACGATTGACTTGAAATTCTACGAGTTCTAGTTCCCGAAGTCCTTTTCTTGTTTTTGCGCATTTAGTCAAGTTTCTTCCCGTGTTAGAGAGTTTGAACTCGCTTTAGCTTAGGAAGATAACTTTTGCTATACGGTTGTTAAAGCTGAGGTTTTAAGACTCAGTTTAAATGTTTAAGAGGTTTGGACTCAGAAACTATAAATTTTGTCTAAGGAATTTCTAACTGTTTGTACAGAAATAGTGTCTTGTCTTTATTAAGGTTTCCACCTTGTAATCCTGTACAAAGCTATGCTTTGTCTTTGAATGAGAATTGATCCCGTAACCCTGTACAGAACTATGTTCCGTCATTTTGTGAGAATTGAATCTTGGAAAATCTGTACAAAACTATGCTTTGTCTTTTGACGAGAATTGATCTCGTAAATCTGTACGGAACTATGTTCTGTTCTTTTGTGAGAATTTAATCTTAAAAGATCTATACAAAGCTATGCTTTGTTTTTTCGTGAGAATTAGATTCTCGTCAATGCTACGTGAAGTTAGTCTCGTAATAGTCAAGTATTGTATTTGGGTTTTGATTAGGAGTAAGAATTTGATTCTTGTATAAGTTTTTTCGAGGTTGTACTCGGCGGGTTTAGAACTTGGCTTTAAAGATAAGGAGTAGGCCTTAGTCAGAGATTTTCGAGATTAGACTCGGTGAAGTTAAGTTTTTTGAGATTGAGCTCGACGAGTTTAAAAATCAAGATTAAAGTTAAGGACTAGGCCTTAGTTAGAGATTTTCGAGGTTGGACTCGGCGAAGTTTTTGGGATTTGGGAATGTTTTTCGAGATTGGGCTTGGCGAGATTTTAAGACTCAGCTTAAGGATAAATTGTGTTTGATTTCCCGAGAATTTTTCTTGGCTTACGACTTTGGTAAATATCGGGTGTAACCCATTTTATTAGGTGCTGACTAGGGGCAAATAAATTTTTTAAATTCTACCTAGATTTGAAGGCTACCTACGTACCCCGAAGGGATCAAGCCAAGACGTAATTCTCCTTTCATAATTAATTAAGTAGATAGAGATGCATTAAGTAACACATCTAATTCACCGAGTTGGAGAGCCTTTAATAGTAGTACCACTTCAGGTTGATGGAGTTCCAACTTTGAGAAAGCGGTTCTCCTTCCATGTTAGCGATCTTGTAGACTCCTGGTTTTACGACTTCAAAGATGATGTACAGCCCTTCCCAATTTGTACCGAGTTTTCCGACATTGAGTTTGGCTGTGTTTCAAACACCTTTCGAAGTAAGAGGTCTCTGACTACAAAGTGTCGTCTGTGCAGTTTGTTATTGTAGTACTTTGCGGTTTGTTGGTAATAGTTTTGTACTCAAAGAAGTGCCTCGTCAAGTTTTTCTTCTAAGTCGTCAATGCTATTTGCCATAGCACTGTTGTTAGCGTCTTCATTCTCGGGAAGATTTTCTCGGCGTAGAGTTGGCACATCTATCTTGGCTAGAGCCATTGCCTCAATTCCATGAGAAAAGGAGAATGAAGTTCCTCGGTCGAGCGTCGAGGTCCGGTCCCATGTGACCATAATACGCCCTCCTACTCGGAAGTCCAGCTTCCCTTATTTCTGGAGAGTAACTTCTTTAGATCATCAAGGATTTTTTTATTTGTGGCCTTAGCTTGACCGTTTCCTTGTGGGTTACGCGACGTTGATTTTCTTCCATAGATATTCCATCTGCACAAAAATTGGTGATTTTTGCCGAGATGAATTGGGATTCGTTATCAGTCATGATCTCGTATAGTAGACCATGTCGGCAGATGATATTCTTCCATACAAATTTGATCATGTCTTTGTCCTTGATCTGAGAATAAGCTTCTGCTTTGACTCACTTTGAGAAGTAGTCTGTCATAACGAGCATGAAGCTCTTTTATCGTGATAACAGTAATGGCCCGAATATATCTATTGCCCATCGCATAAATGGATAAGGCATGATTATTGAGTTTAGCTCCTCGGTTGGAGCGTGAATGATGTGTCCGTGTCTCTGACACTTGTCACACTTTCGGTCACTTGTCTAGAGAGAACTCCAGAATTAAGTGTGCTTGAGCTGGACTATTCAAAAGATAGGTTACCTTCCGGGAAGTAATTTTCGGAACCATGTGAGTGAGGACAAAACACGAGGAAAGATCATGTGGTGGTTTGTAGGGTCGATAAACAAGTCTTTAACGCCTCTCGGACGTAGTGTACCGACCTGTCGACTGGTAAGGTGGACCTATGGGCCCAAAGAGGACATGGGGCCCATTAAGGTAATGGTCGGGGTGTTATAAGTGGTATTAAAGCCAGGTTTTGATCCTGGGACATGTGGGTTATAGCACCATGCTTCTGCTGCAATCAATAGTAGTCAAGTGTTCTGATCTTTTGAACTAGTGTTCTTCTGCTGTTGTGGTTTCCATCCGCTCCATCGTGCATCTTTTTGATGATCTTGTCGATCTCATCACCGTGAATGAAAGTGAGTAGTACTCCGTTCGTACTTCTTCGATAAAGTTTTTCGCTGACTTGGACGTACAAAGCACACTTGGCTTTTTGCCGGTGGGCTGCCTGTCTGTCCTCTGTCGTATAACCATCTAGAATGTACGCGAGGATTTCATCTCGCCAATCCACCTTTCGTTTGTCGTTGTGTTTGGCATTTGCCATCTTGGAATCTGATTCTTCTAGAGCGTCATCTATAGCCAAGACGAGTTTGAGATCTCCTTTTGGTAGGCTTATACTTGGACGATCTATACTTTCCACTGGGATGATTTGTCTTTGAATGGGGTTTGTTGTGGAGGTTAGAGCTGCTAGGGCATCGGCAGATGTGTTCTCGGATCTTGAGATTTTATTGATCCTAAATCTCAAGTCCTTGGTCAATTCCTTAACCACGTAAAGATAGGCTTCCATCCGATCATTCTTCATGTCGTAACCTCTGTCAACCTGATTAATGACGAGTTGAGAGTCACAATAGCAATCAATATCAATAGCTCTGACTTCCTTGGTTAGTTTAATTCCCGCGATTAATGTCTCGTACTCTGCTTCATGTTTGGAGCTGGGAATGCAGGTCAGAATGACTATTCTAGGATTTCTCCCGTGGGGCTCTCTAGTCGGATGTCTACTTTTAAGCCATATTTGATGAAGATCCATCCACGTATATCTTCCACGTTTGATCTTTGGCCGACTCTAGAGGTTCTAGATTATGGAGATAGCTTGATTAAGAAATCGACTAGTACTTTTGACTTCGCACTTGTGCGTCCTTTGAACTCAATGTCATACTCATTCAATTCGGTTGCCCACTTTGTGAGTCTCCCTGACTGGTTTGGACTATGCAGTATCATTCGCATTGGATGATTCGTTAACACTATAACGGTGTGAGACTAGAAGTAAGACCGCAACTTCCTCGCTGAAATGATTACCGTTAGCGCGAGTTTCTATGTAGTCGAGTATCTGGACTCGGCTCCATCTAACAATTTTGCTAATATAGACGATAAGGTACAAAGTTCCTCTGTCATCTCGAAGTACACCACTTACTGCCGAGGTAGAAACCGCAATGTATAAATACTGTGGTTCTCTGTTTTCTGGTTTGGCAAGGATTGGCGGTGTTGAAAGGTACTCTTTCAACTCAGAGAAAGCCTTTTCGCAGGTTTTGTCCTACTTGAACTCTTTGTTTCCACGCAACAAATTGTAGAATGGATGAACACCTTATAAATTTTTATAAATATCTTATAAAGTTTTATAAGCACCTTATAAATTTTTTATAAACACCTTATAAATTTTATAAGTTATCTTATAAAACCTTATAAATTATATAAGTTCTATCATAAAACTTTATAAATTTGATAAGGTCTCTTATAAAACCTTATAAATTTTATAAGCTGTCTTATAAAGCTTATAAATTTTATAAGCTCTCTTATAAAAAAATTTTATAAACTCCCTTATAAATTTTCTTTGGCGGGAAAATTTTTTCGTATAGCGGAAATTTTTTTTTGGCGGGAAATTTTTTTTTTGGCGGGAAATTTTTTTTTTGACGGGAAATTTTTTTTTTGGCGGGAAAATATTTTTTGGCGGGAAAAAAGTTTGTAAAAATATATAAAAATAATAACATAAGGGTATTTTGGTCATTTTTCCATAATGAGGGGCATTTTTTGAAAATGTCCTCCTTTGAGGGGCATTTTTTGAAAATGTCCTCCTTTGAGGGGCATTTTTGGAATTCTCCCTTTAANAACCAATAACACCCCTAAAACCAGTGTTTTGAAAACCAGAGCAGATCAGCTGGTATAACCGGTTGGACCGTGACTCACTACTAAAACTGGTCCGAGTTGAATTAAAAACCGGATTTAAGTTAAATCCGTAAAATTGTTCAGAAACCGGTACAACCGATGATCCGGATCAATATTAAAATCTGGTTTATCAATAATTTACATTTTTCTTTTTAAACTTTTACTATTAATTCTTTTCATAAAAAATAAAACAGTAAGTCTAAAAACCAAAATTTACACCATAAAAATATGTTTTTATTGTATTTTTTCCAAATATATCGATTATAATTTAGAACTAATAGAGATGGTGTTTGTAATTAATGTTTATAAATTACAAATAATATTAATAGATAGTTTGGATAAATGTATTAATATTTATTTTCACCCAAAAAAAATGTAGTAATATGTATTACTTTATATCTTTTATTTTACCTTGTCAAAACAAAAAAAGTTAAGTATTTTTCAAAAAGATAAATTTAAAGGAAAATGTATGTAATTAAATAAAAATAAATTGATATTTGTTTCTCAAAAAAGTATATTAATTTAATACTTTTGTGAAGTATTTTTTATTATTTTTCTTACAAAATTTGCTTACTTATTTATTATTTGAAATTTTTTAAATGTGTTATATTATTTTGGTAAAATATCATATTGTTTATCTTAATTTATTTTGAATCATGTCTTAATTATATATATATATATATATATATAAAATAAAAACTGAAAATCTGGTTAAACCGGTCCAACCAATTATCTACTAATATTGTCGAATTGGTGTCCAATCCGGTTTTCAAAAATTGTCTAAAACTAATGAGGTCTAAAATGATGCTGCTTATGGGAAACAATCTCATAATAAATTCTACCAAATAATTTTCAAGGAATCTTATAAGGAAGATTTTCTTTTCCAAATGTCGACATATGTCTTAAGATGAGAAGTCCAACTAAATCCGAACATTTTGTAGTGAGCTGAGACACTTACCTAAAAAATAAATTGAGGTTAATTTTAATTGATTTGCGTTATTCACCTTCTCAAAGCAAACAAAGATATTATTGTAGACTAATAAGAACGTCAATTAAGAAAATGGTACAACTTTTTAAGATATCTGGAAATTGTCTACAACTTGGGAGAAGGTTTTTTGGATCCACGTCCAGCTATGAACTCCTGCATCTTCTTAAACTGTTCCTTTGTCATCCCATTGTAGTACGCATGAGCTCGCTCCTAAAATGCAATTTTAGATTCTCTCAATTATGAATCTGATCACAAAGTTGAATAAAAAAAATGGCAAAAGGGTTTTACCTTTTCGAGAGTGAGAGCATGTCCAAGATCAAGCTTTAGTCCATCATTGATGACTGATTTAATCCGAAGAACCATGCCTTGTTCATTCTTGATTATAGCCTCTGCAATTTCTCTAGCTTTCTTCAAGGCTTCTCCTTCTTCAACCACATGGTTTACAAACCCTAACTTCCCAGCCACGTCAGCTGTCAGTGGCATCGATGTTATAGAAACTTCCCGAGCTTTGTTTGCTCCGATGATTCTCGATAGCTTCTGAGACAAACCCCATGACGGAAATATTCCAAACCTTGAAAAAAATAAACATAGTATTCAAAATTCATAACATCAAGAAGATAATCTCAAGGCATAGGAGGAATAGATTTGTTAATGTTGAATTGACTAAAGCTGTAGGAATAACATAAATTATATGGCTGAAGCTAGATCAGGAAATAGTTTTGATTTCATCTATCGATTCGGTTCTCATGATCCCAAGTGATCAGTGAAATTGACAACATAGAAACGATGTCGTGAGAGAAGAAAGAGACCTGGCATGAGTATCCATGAACTTAGCTCCTTTTGAGGCGACGAGAATATCGCAGGCTAAAGCGAGCTCAAACCCGGCGGTGATGGCAAAACCGTTAATTGCTCCAATGATCGGTTTTCTTAACCGCTCCATCTGAACTACCGGGTCGGTCTCCGGATCCTTCACGTCTCCCTTGAAAACAGACTCTGCTGCAGTCAAATCAACGCCCGAGCAAAAAGATCGACCCGATCCGGTGAAAATCACGACCTGGACTGATTCGTCAGAGTCCATCTCCTTGAATGCTCGAGCGAGATCCACCATCATCGCTCTCGTAAGCGAATTGAGGGATTTCGGACGGTTGATTGTAATGATGGCGATTCCGCCTGATTCCTTCTTCACCTGGATGAGATTTTCCGATACCGCTTGATCCATTTTCGATGATTTCGATCGAAAATTTTCAGTGTTTCAAAACAGCGATGTCTTAAGTCAATCAGGATGAGATGACGAAGAACCTGGGTTAATGTGCCACTGTTTTGTCGTTACTAAAAAACTTGTGTCCCGGTTTTGGTCATTGCTCGACGCTGCGTAGTTTGTTACTGGAAGATGAAAACGGCAAGGTGAAGAAAGTGTAGGCATGGGATTCTGTAAGAAAGTCAATTTTGACTAACCGGCTGTATACGGAATTGAACCGGTACGAACTGTTTTTTATTGGTTCAAAACTGGTTTTCTCGTAATTATATTCTGAATGACATAACTAAAGAGAAAATAAGAAAAAGATTTTTCTGTATTGAATGAGGAAGACGACGTACAGTTAAATTCAAAATGAGAGACGATAATCGCTCAACTATCCTAAAGATTAGGAGTTTTAACAAACAACAAGAATATTCTGAGAGATAATCGTAATTACAAAACAGACTATTAACCATAACAAACAAATATAAACCAACACCAATACCCCCCTCAAGGTGGAGCATACATATTGAGTATGCCCAACTTGGAACGAAAATTGTCAAAGCCTTCACGTCCAAGTGGTTTTGTGAAGATGTCTGCCAACTGTGCAGATGTCGATACATGTTGGACCTGAATATTCTTCTCTTTGACCTCATCTCTAACGAAGTGTAAGTCGAGTTCTACATATTTCGTTCTCTCATGGAAAACTGGATTTGTCGCTATGTATATAGCTGATTGGTTGTCACAAAATAACTGCATCGGTTCAGAATGAGTAACACCCAAAGTTTGCAACAATCGTTTTAGCCAAATCATTTCAGCAGTAAGATAAGCGATGGAGCGATACTCTGCTTCCGATGAGGAACGACTAACTGTATTCTGCTTCTTCGTTTTCCAAGCAACCGGAGAGTCTCCTAATTGTACAATATATCCAGAGACAGATTTGCGAGTGAGAGGACAACTCAGCCCAATCTGAATCACACCATCCAGTCAAACGCAATGAACCTTGTGCTCGTAAGTGTATGCCTTGTCCTGGGTCGGATTTTAAATATCGTACCAAACGCAAAGCTGCTTGCCAATGTTCTTCTCGTGGTTTACTCATAAACTGTGATAGATAATGAACTGAGAAGGCTAAGTCCAGCCTCGTCACCAGCAAATAAATCAAGCGACCTAACAGCCTACGATACGGCGTTGGATCTGCAAGTAAAGGTAATTGAGACATAGCCAACTTGTTGTTATGTTCTAGCGGAAAGGTAGCCGGCTTTGAAGTTTTCATACTCGTTTCACTTATTATATCTGTTGCATATTTTCTCTGACACAAATACATACCAGTGTTGTTTCGAGCAACTTCTATACCCAGAAAATACTTCAATGGTCCAAGATCTTTCATGTGAAAACATGACGACAAATACTCCTTAAACGTTTCCAACGCAGTAGAACAACTCGCAGTTACTATCTGATCATCTACATAAACTAATATATGCATTCGAGTTCCATTCTTAGCAAAAGTAAACAAAGAGTAATCTGACCTTGATTGTATGAAATCATATTTCAGTAAAGCAGTTGAGAGTTTCAGAAACCAACAGCCAGGTGCTTGGTGAAGAGAATACAATGACTTTTTGAGTTTACAAACTCGAGTGTTGCTGGCAGATTGGAATCCCGGTGGCAGCTTCATATAGACTTCGTCAGCTAAATCTCCATGTAGGAAAGTGTTATGTACATCCATTTGATGTATCGGCCAGTTTTTCTTACAAGCAACATCAAGAAAAACTCTTACTGTATCCATCTTAGCAACAAGTGCATAAGTTTCCCCAAAATCATCACCTTCAATCTGCTTATTCCCCAACGCCACTAATCTCGATTTGAAACGCTCAACATATCCATCGGAATTAAATTTGACTTTGAAAACCCACAGTGACCCAATTGCACGTTTGCCTGTTGGAAGTTCTACTATTTCCCAAGTATCGTTCTCTTCAAGAGCTAAGATTTCGTTACCCATTGAATCCCGCCAACGCTTATCTTTCATCGCTTCATGAAAAGACTTTGGTTCTGTGGTTTCAACAATTGCTGTTACATAAGCAATATGTGCATCCGAAAACCGACATTTGTCATCAACTATTGGATAAATTGATTTGCCCGAATCAGCTCTCACAACTTCAACTCTGTTACTGTTTGACTTCAGAGGCTGGACAACAAAATCTTTTAATAAACGTGATGGAGCTCACCGGCGTTGACCTCTACCAAGATTTTCCGATGACGTAGGTTCCGTTGGTGGCGTAGTCGATGTTGACGATCGAAGATTCTCTATGGGCAACAACGGTGAGTTGGGAAGAGCTGAACGTGCGTTGTCACGTGAAGAAGATGAAGTTGTGTTAATAGGTGCACATGGACCTAATTGTTGTACTGCAGGCCCAAGTATTTGTGATCTATTTCTTTCTTGGGTCTGACTCGTTACATACTCTTCAATAATTAAACCATCAGAAATTGGAGCCCAAAGTCCATCATCTTCACCATGTTTCGATACTGTATTTTTGAATGGAAAATTGTTCTCTGCAAAGACCACGTCTCTTGAAACAAAAATTCTTCTTTTTCCAGATCAAATAAACGCCATCCCTTCTTCCCATATGGATAACCAGCAAATATACATCTTCTGCTCTTTGAGGCAAATTTGTCTCCATCGCGGTTTTGGTTATGAGAAAAAGCTAAACATCCAAAAACTTTGAGATGTTTATAAGATGGAGCCTTGTGATAAAGACGCTCATATGGTGTCTTATTGTTTAGATTCAGACTTGGAGTTCGGTTAATCAGATGACAGGCAGTGAGAACACAGTCCCCCCAGAATTGTATCGGAAGATTAGCTTGAAAGAGCAAAGCTCTAGCGACATTGAGGATGTGACGATGCTTACGTTCGACACGTTCATTCTGCTGTGGTGTACCAACACAACTTGTTTCATGTTTAATACCTTGCTGAGCAAAGTATGTGCTCAATTTCATAAATTCAGAGCCATTGTCGCTCCTGATTGTCAACACCTTTCTGCTAAAGTGTCGTTCAGCCATTGCCACAAAATTCTGCAATTTTTCGGATGCCTGCGACTTCTCAGATAAGAGATAAAGCCAGACACATCGTGTGTAATCGTCTACAATCGTGAGAAAGTATATTGCACCACAATGTGAAGGTGTGCGATAAGGTCCCCACACATCGACATGAATTAACTCAAAGGAAAACTATCACGAGTTTGCTTAGCAAGGAGACATATTTCACACACTTTATTTTCAGCAACAGAAACAGCAACATCAGGAGGTAAAGAAACAACTTTCGGTGAGGGATGACCTAAGCGACAATGCCACAACTCAAACTCCGCCACTGCCTTAGTTGAGATTGCCACCACAGTTTCCACACCGCAAATATGGAATGTTCCACCAGCTCTCTTACCCGCTCCAATCATCATCCTTGAACTGCGGTCCTGTATTACAAGATACAAGTTAACCACTTGGAGAACACAACTATTCTCATCCATTAACTGAGTAACTGAAATCAGTTCTGATTTTAAATCCTCGACATAGTAAACTGACTGTAAAACTAAACCAGAAGCAATTCGTATTGATCCAGCTTTTACTGAAAGTGTTTCTCTACCATCTGCCATAATCACTAAGACCGGTGACATGTCTTGTACATCAGAAAGCATCTCATATCTTCCTGTGAGATGATGAGATGCACCCGTATCCAATATCCAAGGAGGCGTAGAAAGTGTACCTGAGAGATGTTCTGTTGAGTTATTTGTTACGTTTCCAGAATTGAGGATAGACTTCAGCATTTTCCATTGGTCATTGGTGAGCTTAACATCATCACGATCTTTTTCTGTAATAACATGAGAAGCATGTGCTCCTTGCTGTTCTGGTGGAACATAAACACAATTCGCATATTGTGTTTGACCACAACCTCGGCCTAATCCTCTTCCTTTGCCAACCAAATTTCGAACTTTGGGTCTGTCACCCCACCACTCAGGATATCCAATGACTGAGAAACAACGATCTGACGTATGTGTTGTGCTTTTACAGTGAGCACAAACAACGTTCCCTGCTTTTGCTTCAGATTTCGGCTTGAAGGGCTTGGATTGTGTTGCAAAAGCTTGTATTTCTGTGACCACATCGTTGCTGGTTGTTCCCAAATCTTCCTCATGCCTTACCATATTGTACACCTCTTCGAGTGATTGTAATGGCACTCGAGATACAATGGAGGATCGAACTGCTCTATATTGATCATCAAGGCCATAAAGAAATTGATGCACCATATCCTCCTCTCGATCTCATTCTTGTTGGGTGTGAAGATCACACTCACACTTTCCACAGCTGCACACACGCATTGGTCGTTGGCTGTTAAGCTATCCCATATGCGATTCCATTTTCCAAAGTATGATTCGATTGCAAGGCCTCTCTGCTTGCAACATGCTAATTCAGATTTCAATTGTTGTAGACGAGATCCACTCAGAACTGAAAACCTTTTCTTCAAGTAGTCCCAAAGCTCCTTTGCAACCTCTCGGTGAGAAATTGTTGACTGCAGCGTTGGTTCTATTTTCATACGTATCAATGAGACTAGAAGAGCTTGTATTGTCTTCCAATCGTCATAATCTGCAGAGTTTTCTGTAGGTTTTTCAATCGATCCATCAAAGAAGCCGAACTTCTTCCTCGATGTCAAAGCTGTCTTCAATCCACTTGCCCATTCATCATAATTGGTTCCTTTGAGCAGTGGATGTGAAATAACAGCACCAGGATTGTTAGCTGAAGTGAGATCATATGGAGAAATTGTTCTCCGCACTTCAGGCGGCGGAACATGAGCAGCATCAGGGTTCGCCATGTTTCAAAGAAAAAGAAAGAAAAGAGTCAAAATGGTTCAGGCTCTGATACCATAAAGAAAAAATAAGAAGATTTTTTTGTATTGAATGAGGAAGATGACGTACAGTTAAATACAAAATGAGAGACGATAATCTCTCAACTATCCTAAAGACTAGGAGTTTTAACAAACAACAAGAATTTTCTGAGAGATAATTGTAATTACAAAACAGACTATTAACCATAACAAACCGATATAAACCAACACCAATAATAACGCTGAAACTGCATTGAACGCATGTTAGCATTAACTCAATTGCTTTTTTATTTTCGTATCTGCAAAAGCTAGCTGATTTTAAGAAGAAACATTAACGGCTTTCTGATCGTTTAGCCATGTCATCTTCTTACAAGTTTACAAGTTGCAAGACTATTAAATCAATGATCGGGAAATGTAATAATTTCTTACTCTACCATTTCTATGGTTTGTGTTACCTCTACAATCGAACCATAGAGTTCCATGGGAGCAGATGTTATTTAATGACGTCTTCTCGACTTCCTAGAACAATTAATAATCTTGTCTTGATAACAACTTGAGTAATCAACCACTTGCTTCGAATTTTTTACTCTAGTCTCTAGATGCTATTACAACAGATACTATATTATCCGGAGACAATATTCTATGACTCGAGTTTGGTGGAAGTTGCATTGCATGGTACAATATTAACTTCTTAAAACTGCTACGAGAAGTCAAAAAATAATAAATTTCTCACTTAACAGTATGGGTTTTGTGTATATTTGAAATCACTAGCGGCCGTGATCTAAAGCCGGTAAAGTACCTGTTTTAAGCGCCAAAATAATATAAGAATTAAAAGGACATCAAAGTCTCAGAAATCTATTGTAGTCTAGCGGTTAGTCATTCCATTTATATTTAAGGTCTCAAGTTTGAACCTTTAAATATATATTTTGTTTTTATGTTTATATTATATGGGCTTGAAATTTAGGTTTTGCTTTAGGCAAAAATTTTAATTGGGCCGGCCTTGTTTGAAATAAGGCAAAATGATAGAATAACTCAAAATTTCATTTTGAATGGAAAGATATATTCTAATTGAATTTATCTGCAAAAATAACTCCTAATGATAGTGAATTTATAATTTTACCTTTAATACTAAATAAAAAAATTGGAAACGCAATTAAATTTATACTCTTCGCAAATATTGCAGACTTCACATGAAGTCTGCGTACGTAAAGTTTGCTAGTTACATGAGAAGACCTCAGGTGAAATCTACTCCTTAATTTTATATAAAATTTGAAAATAAAATACTAATTATTGTTATATGTTTATAATTTTGATTACAAAATTTAATAATGACGAAATATGAAGTATTCGAAATTTTTTTTTGCTAAAATAATGTATGTTAAATAAAATCAACGAAGATCAAACCACAAAGTTAATAAACAAACTACGTCATGGTTTAAGTCATGGTTTAAGATAATAAGATATGGTAACCATGCGAGATTTGTAAATTTTTTATTTGAAATGTAAAAATGGAATACAAGAGGTAAATTATATTTAGAAAGTATAAGAATGTGGTCTAACATTTGGAAAATATTCGATTTGCAGTGTAAAATTTACGGTCTAGAATTTAAAATTTAGGGTTTATGGTTTAAGAATTAGAATAGATTCACATAAAGTCTACTAGTTACATGAGAAGACTTCACGTGAAGTCTACACGATGCAGACTTTACATGAAGTCTGTATGATATTTGCTTACTTCACCTGAAATCTACTCCTCTGAAATTAAAATTGAAATTAAATTAGGTTGTTTAAACCAAAATCAACCAACAATTAAACCATAAAGTTACCCTACATATAAATACAATTTTAGAAGAAGAAAATAATCATAACCACTTTTTATCTCTTCTTCTTCCTTCTTTTCTCTTGTTCTCTCTTGTTCTTTCTCCTCTTCTCTCTTCTTTCTTCTTCTTTTTCCACCGGAAGCCTCGAGCTGCAGAAGCCTTTTGTCTGTGCAAACATCCATCATTTTTTTCTCCAGTTCACAACTGGAAAAGGTATATTTTTTTGGAAAATGTTGAGTTTTTAATCTTGTAAAGCATTGATTTTTTGGTGTTTTTTAGTTAAAGATCTAATTTTGAAAATAGAACTGGAAAAAACCAGTTTATATATATTTTATAATTAAAGATTACATTTGAATGAGTATTATGTGAAAGTTCTATTTTTTTGAAATTTTTTGTGAAAGATTTTATTTTAAGGAAAGTTGTGTGAAAATTTGATTTTTTTGTGCTTTCTAGTTATATTTTTTGAAATGAGATGTTGTGAAAAATTTGAACTTTGTGCTTTGTGTTCAAACAAGAAAAACGGCCAAAACCTTAGCAAATTTTATGTGCAGTGCCGATTTATACATGAACTCGCTTGCCAGACTTAAACTAAGTTCAATGACAATAAGTCTGAATTTTATACACAAACTTTTTAGTTTTGGCCAAATCCTTAATTGGCCGTTTGCACTGTTAGTCAACAGTTAAAATAATCTAATTAGGAAAATTGGCATGACAGACGCTTATGTGACTTAATTGGCGAAATTGAAAGAAAGAAACGACGTCGTTCTGGACAAGAACCGAAACTTGAATAAATGAAGACTAAACGACTAAATGACATCGTTCTCTTAAGCTCTTTCTCATTTGAGGCTTAAATTAGAGTTTATAATTTGAGTTGTTTAAGTCATTTTCAGCATAAACTTCTTCCAACTTGGGACATTTGGCAATTTTCAAAGGGATTCATCGTTGTCGATTTTGGAAGAATCTAGAGAGTCGATTTCGAAGGAGTTGCGATTTGTGGAGGAAACAAAGCTAACGAAACTACGGATTCGAGAAAAGTCTGCTCTCAACCCTTTCCTTGAATCTGTAGCTTTGTTTCCTCCAAAAATCGCAACTCCTTCGAAATCAGCTCTGGATTCCTCTAAAATCGACAAAGATGAATCCTTTGGAAATCGTCAAATTTGTCCAAGTTGGAAGAAATTTACGTTAAAAATAACTTAAACAGCTCAAATTATAAACCCTAATTTTAGCCCCAAAATAGAAAGAGGTTAAGAGGACGATGTCGTTTAGTCTTCATTTATTCAAGTTTCGGTTCTTGCCCAGAGCGACATCATTCTGTCTTTCAATTTTGCAGATTAAGCCACATAAGCGTCCTCGTGTCTCATTAGTTGCCTAATCAGATTATTTTAACTGTTGACTAACAGCACAAACAGTCAATTAAGGATTCAGCCAAAATTAGAAAATTATGTATGAAATTCATATTTATTATCACTGAACTTAGGTTTAAATTTGGCAAACGAGTTCATGTATGATTCGGCATTGCGCATAATGTTCCCTAAGGTTTTGACGGTTTTCCCGTTCAAACAGCATTGGACAATTTTGAGAGACACAATATATAGTTTTCGTAGATTAATCTGGTTTTACGTAAATAATCCTCATGTCATTCAATAAACTTACTTTTTTAATAATACGCTCATATCGATCGTAGCTTTGTAAATGTAAGACATTTAATACCAAACCGGCCGACTTTTTCAGACTCTTGACTTTCTTTCCTTTTTTTTTTAACAGAAAATATCGTCTCGTTTTATTTATTTGAAATAGGTCGGTTATGAATTACAAAGAAGATATTATTAGGACCGAAAACAAGAGGCCCAAAGGCCCATTTTAGAAAATACTAGAACAGTAAACGTTTTGCTTTTTCGATGGCCATCTTACGCCATGTTGATCCAGTAGTTTTCTCCGGCATGTAACTAGAGCTCCGTGTCGCTAGGTTGAGCTTACCGGCATGCAATCGGACTCTGATACTGTTTGCTCAATCTCATCAATCCTTAATCATAACTCCAAGACGTTTCCTTCACATCTCCATCTCCATGGTTGCATCTGAAATTAACCCATGAAAAACAGCCGCAGCCACCAACGAGAGAAGACTTCGACAAAGCGAAGAATAATTTCTCAAAACGGTGGTGAAACTCTACAGAAACAAACTTCGACAACTATTGATGGTAGATTGAACACACCTCAAATCTCAGATCATAATAAAATCTGGTTTTAAGCAGGGTAGAAGAAAAGATTACAAACTAAAACCAGGAAAAATACCAAATAAAATTCATTGGAGATGATAACCGAAGGTATAAACAAACTAAAAACACAAGATCTAAAAGAAATCTAGAAATAAGAAAGAAAACAAAGAAAACTTAAACTTGCATGTGACATGCATAAACGAAATCAGATCTGAGAAGAAACCGGCAATGAACCCCAAAGATAGTTATCGGACTGTACCAAAAGAGATCTACCTTGCAACTGGAAGAGATCAGCCATGAATTCCTCCCTGAAGGATATGAAGGAGAAAAGAGAGAAATCTGCTATGAACTCACCAGAAGAGTAGAGAGAATACTCTCTCTCTAGAGTAAAGAGAGAGAGGACTAAAGTTTTTTTTACTTTCTTTCCTTTTTATAGCATACAAAAACAGTAGATATTCGTTATTATTGGTCATTCCCATTGTCTTTGAATTAATAAATTTTGAATCATATTAACAGTTAGATTTAATGCCATTCCCATTTTTATTATATAAACCTTTCTTTCTTTAAGGTCGCTCTATCTTTTATTCTCATATGAACCTCTCTTCTTCGATGTTCTTTCCTCCGAATATAATAATTATTCGTCTTTGGTTCTTCACAAAAAGAGTCCCGTTCTAGTTAATATTTTGTCTGAGAAAAATAATTAAAAACTGTAACCATCAGTAATGTCGTTGCTTGTTTTTCTTTGCCAAGCTATTGCAATGTTGGTCTTCTCCTTCTCGGAGTTGTGTCTCGCCGGGAAGAGAGTTCCGGCTAATTTCGTGTTCGGAGATTCATTGGTAGATGTCGGAAACAACAACTATTTAAACACATTATCAAAAGCTAACTATGAACCTAATGGGATCGATTTTGGGTCACCTACTGGCAGATTTACTAACGGAAGAACAATCGTCGATATCGTTTGTAAGTTATCTTTTACCAGTTTGAAATAAATACGTGCAAGTTTCCAAAAAAAAAAAAAAAAAAAAGTTTCCATGCAGCGTTTTTGAAGCCGTAGAAATGANTAGTAATGAAGATTGCATTTAATGTGTAAACATTACTTTGAGTTGACTTCCAATATCATATACTAACCTTCTAAAGTTGTTGTATTTTGGACCGGTTCGTAATACCAACTTTTGGTTTATTTCTCGATAACCGAAATTTGGAAAACCACAGGTCAAGCATTGGGTTCGGAGCAATTGACTCCACCGTACTTGGCACCAACAACAAGAGGATCTCTTATTCTCAATGGCGTTAATTATGCTTCCGGCGGAAGTGGAATCCTCAATGCCACCGGAAAATTATTTGTATGCATTATTTTACTTTATTTCTGATAAATCATGCGAATATATATTTTTTAGTTATTGTTACAATAATTAATTATAGGGCGAACGGATAAATGTGGATGCACAACTTGACAACTTTGCATTAACGAGACAAGAAATAGTTTCATGGATTGGTGAATCCGAGGCTGCTAAATTGTTCCGGTCTGCAATTTTCTCGGTTACGACCGGTTCTAACGATTTAATCAACAATTATTTCACTCCGGTCGTATCAACCGTTGAAAGAAGAGTTGTGCCTCCACAAGAATTCGTTGACTCAATGATCTCAAAATTCCAATTACAACTAACCGTACGTAATCAATCGTCTATTCTCTTTATTTTTAATCAAACAAAGTCGGTTATTGATGAAATTTTTTAATTCTGTAGAGATTGTACGAATTGGGTGCGATGAAGATAGTGGTGATTAATGTTGGTCCGGTTGGTTGCATACCATTCCAGAGAGAGTCTGATCCGACGGCTGGGAATGAATGTTCGGTGGAACCTAATGAAGTGGCACAAATGTATAATCTTAAGCTTAAAAGAGTCGTAGAGGATTTAAATCAAAAGCTACAAGGTTCAAGATTCGTCTACGCAGATGTTTTCAGAATTGTTTATGATATTCTTCAAAATTATTTATCTTATGGTACGTAACCATATTTTATGAGTCTTGTGATACTCACTTCAGATTTTAACGTATGAATTTATGTATACACATATCTAGGTTTTGAGAGTGAGAAGATACCGTGTTGTTCGTTAGTTGGGAAGGTAGGTGGGCTGATTCCATGCGGACCATCTTCAAATGTATGTGTGGATCGTTCTAAATACGTATTTTGGGATCCATACCATCCTACGGAAGCTGCTAACATCATCATCGCTAGGCGTCTTCTCTCCGGCAACACCTCCGATATTTTTCCGATCAATCTCCGGCAACTTGCAAACCTTAAGCTCAAAATTTGAATCGGTTGGCTCTATTGGCCTTTGGATATCGTTCTAATTGATTTGTTTGTTTTTGATCCTATATATTGATTATGCTATTTCTTTTGAGCTGAGTTTTAGAATACTGAGACAGTAGTTTTTCTTAGCGTTTTTGTGTGATATAAAGTCAATTAATCTTCTTTAAAAAAGGAATTATAACCAGTGTATGGACCAGGACTAGTCTCCATGCGTGATCTAGTGATTATGTCGTGGACATTGTTTTTAAAGTCGAAGCCAAACAAGTAGCATCGTTAATGTAAGATGCTGTGGTGTAGTGGTTATCACGTTTGCCTTACACGCAAAAGGTCTCCAGTTCGATCCTGGGCAGCACCATTTTTCTTTTCTTTTCATAGAAACAATTTTATTACCATAAGAAAAGTTTAAGAGGCTTCAGTATTACTTGTAGACAAAAGTAGTTTCAAGCTAAATAAACAAAAACTAAACAGAACAAGATGACGCAAATTGAATCCAACAACTTAAACAAAGGGAAACACTTATTAAGATTTCTAGAGGAAGTGCCAAATAAAGATCTTTATTGGCGGATGGATGAGAATTGTCCTCCTGGCAATGCTTCTGAGCCAGTAACTGCTTGATTCACCGGCTCTTCAACCTGATTGGCTTCCGTAGTTGTTGCGGGTTGCCATGATCAGTACCTGATATTGTTGTGGTGCTGTCATGTCCTGGTTCTAGAGACTCAGTAGGGATGTTCGGCTCATTTTCAATCGGGTCAGGGCTCACATCTGCCATGAAGGTGTCATTTGGATTGTTGAGAACGTCTTCAATTGTTACTCTCCATGTGAACCTGTTTGTAGCATGCTCCTCATTGCCAGTTGGGATTGTATCTTGTGGGTGGCACAAGATTGATCTTGGAGAGTTAGACCAGTCTTCTGCTGATCTTGCACTTCCTGAGGATGCTCCATGATGCTTTATTGGTTGCACCGGATATTGAAAGTAGTCTATTGGAGTGAGTACATGAGTGCAAAATATGGTGGTATGCGTGATTCTTTGACAGTTGAAGCAAAATCTAGCTACCACTCATAGTAATATTGGATCTGGAACCTCTATCTGTTTTGACAATATACAGCTCTGTAGTATCTAAGTATTTTTGAGATATCAAAGCTTATTTTCACATGGATAGGAAGGGACGGTCGTTGATGGGTTATTCATGTCAATATCTAGGACCTCACCGATAAGAGAAACTAGATTACGTACCACTTCCTTAGAGGTGTATTGCAGGGGAAGATGCCGAATCTGAATCCAAAGATGAACCTTGTTGAGTGGTCTTAGTGCTTGGTTATTCTCCCACTTTTCTGCAGCTACCAGCCAGTCGTTGTAAAGCAATGGTTGGATTCTGTAGATGGCGTCCAAATCAGCTTCTCTGTCAAAGAAGAACTGCGCATGTTCTTTGTCCAACATTCTTCATTTGACTACATTGTGCAGACACCAGTCTTTGGGAAGATCTTCTATCATATCTTGTACACTTTGCTCCGTGAGGTTGAGCGCTCTTATCAGCAAGCTTTTTTGGTTAGCAATCTGTGTTCAGTAGTACATTGGAGTTACGAGAAACACTGGAGGGTTCTTCCTTCCTAAATCGAATTGATTTAATGCCTGCCAGAGATTGTTATCCATTCTTCTTCAAGTGTCTAGGATGTTGTGTTTCCATTTGAATTTCCTCTATCTGTCTTCTATAACTCTTAGATGACCTAGTTGCAGACTCTTCGGCTTCCCATTTATGATCACGTATCTCGAGATTATCATTCATATCTTGCATGCCAACGAGAGTGAACTGAAGAGGAGATTCTGAATGATACTTTTGTATTTTTCGAGTGTTGGCGTGAGAAGTTGAGCCGACTCTTCCTGAAAATTGCCACGTGGCGCCCACTAGTTCCTCTTTCTCGTAGAACGGGAAAGGCTCTTATTAAAAAATTAAAGAAAATAGAGTGGCGGGAGAATAGTAATCATTACCCCGCAAAAGACAAAATCAGAAATGTCAGACCAATTGGCTCTGTTTAACGTCCTAAGAGGATGCTATGTTATATGATATAATCCTTAGGAAAGATTGCAAGTAACAATCCTGTAAATAAGACAAGGAGGTCAGACAAGCACTAGGGGAAAAAATTAGGTGTGAGATGGCATCAGAAACCGGTAGATCAGTTAGACTCTGGCTTCAGGCATGTGTTATCTGAATGATCTTCCGTTTAATTCATCTGGTCTCTGGAGAGGAACGTTTGCGACTTAATTAGAGGCTACCTTTAGATCTTAACATTTAACTTCCCTTGAGATGGGATCCCTGAATATGAGGATTGCTTGGGCGTCTATATGTTATCTAGGTCTGTAATCCAACTTGGTAATCCTCTAGCAATGTAGTCATTGTATCTTCCATCTTTGACCACACTTTTTGCTATAGCCCTAGCTTTTTTGTTCTATCGTGCATGTATTCCTTTGAAAGAGCAGCACTGAAACTTGCATATGAGTTGGTGAAGTTTGTGGAGCCAAGCTTTGTGTCTCGGCCAGCTCTGTGGGTTTATGATTGCCTTTAGAATTTATTTATAATCAATCTATATCTCTACATTTTGAATTTGCAGTTCAAGTACGGAAGAGAGTACCCAGTGTAGTCCTGAGAGAGCCGTTGACATGTATGCTATAGTGCCTAATATCACGTGTCTCCCGTGTATCAAACTTCTTTCCTTGATATCATTCAGTATAAATGATGCTACATTAAGATTTGATGATGTTGACCAGGCCACATGCCAAGTAACAGAGTGTGTTGAGTCTGATCTTCTACCTGCTTCTATTTGGGATCCTGAGCCATTATTATTTCTTGCTCTGTTTCTTTCCATTGTGTTGCATTTGGTCCTTAAATCTCTCTCCATCATTGCTTTTTGTGCTTTGACTTGTAGGTTTGGGCGGGGTTTTTGAATCACTATTTCATTCTTGTTTTCCATATTGTCTATAGGATCCAGGGAAACTGTTTGAGTTTTTTGTTGATGCTTCTATCTTGGTTGTTTCCGCTCAGCAGGAATGCAAAGTTGGTTACTAATGAACTGGTAGAGAACCCTGATGGTGGATGTGGACATGAAGAGATAGCCCAAATTTGTTTTCCCGGGTGAGAGATGGATAGGCAATGGTTAATAGTTTCTTTCTCAGTGTTGCAGATTGGACATCTGTCATCCTTCAAGACTCCTCTCTTTCTGAGCCCAGAGTAGACCGCAAGAGCTTCAGATAAAGCCCTCCTTTAGAAACAGGAGTATTTTCCTGGGTGCCTTGATGTTCCATATTTTCCTTTTCAGTGTCGTAACTAAGTTGGTATTCAAGGCGTTGTTGGCGTTTCCTCGTCCTGTAGTCTCTTGAGCCAGCCTGTAGCCACTCCTGACGGTGTAGTCCCCAGATGGATTAGGCCACAAGATCCATGTATCCTTGGTTGCTGTGCATGGTGGGGTTTCTAAGACTAGTTTAGCATCCGATTCAATGACTGTGGCCATGACTTTTGGCTTATTCCAATTTTCCCCTCTGATCAGGTCCGCCACTTTGAAGTTAACATCGAAGATGCTTTCTCTGCTTATTCGGGCTCGATGAAATTCTTTGTAGAGCCATTTGGTGCTTCACACATATGTTTCGTTTCCATCTCCAATCTGTCTGAGAAAGCCTTTTGAGAAAAGCTCTTTCCCAAAGCATATACTATTCGAGGCATAGGATGATCTAGTTTACCTTTCTTGTGTTAGGAAGTTCTGATCCTTGTAATATTTGGCTTTGAACACCTTTGCTGTGAGCGAGTTTGGCTTGCTAATCAATCTCCAAACTTGTTTTGCAAACAAGGCTTGGTTGAAATTTTCTAATACTTTGAAGCCCAACCCTCCTTCTTTTCTGGTTTTGCACATCATGGTCCACGAGACCCATGGTATTTTCCTCTTTTCACTAGTCGTGCTCCACTAGAAGTGTGTCATCATACTGGTTATTTTCTGACACTGATGTTTTGTTAATCTAAAACACGTCATCGCATATATTGAGAACGCCATTGCCATAAATTTTATCATTGTTTCTTTTCCTCCCAAGGAAAGGTTTTCCGAGAACCAGCTGTTTGTTTTTGTTTTCATCTTTTACGTTATGTAATCAGAGATTTTCTGTTTTGAGCCCTTGAAGCATTCCGGCAAACCTAGGTATTTTCCAATTTCTTGGTCTGTGTAGATTTGAAAGATGTATTTGATCTGCATTCTTGTTTCGTTTTTGACTTTTTTCCCAAACGCAATTGCTGATTTTTTGAAATTTATATGTTGTCCAGATATGCCTTTATATTCTTCAAAATACTTTTTTAGAGCTTTTGCTTCTTGAGTGTTTGATTTGCATTTAAACAGACTGTCGTTCGCGTAGAGCAAGTGTTGGATCATTGGTCCCTCATTGTTGAATCTGATTCTTGATATCTCCCCTGAATCTCATCCTTTGTTCATCAAGTGTACTAGTCCTTCAGTACATAACACAAAAAGAAAGGGGGAAAACGGGTCTCCTTGACGCAATCCTCTTCTAGAGATACAAAACCATATGGGGAGCCATTAATTAAGATTGAATATTCTACTGTTGAGACACAGAACATTACTTGATTGATCCATTCATTGCAGAAACCTAGTTTTTTGAGTATGACTTCTAGGAAGTTCCATTCTAGTCTATCATACACTTTGGACATGTCCGTCTTAACTACCAAGAAGTTGTTTTGTCCATCTAGATTAGAGTTTAGATGGTGCATTATCTCATGTGCCAGCAAGACGTTATCAGAAATTAGTCTTCCTGCTGTGAAGGCCCCTTGCGTTTCTGATATGATCAAGGGTAGGATTGGTTGAAGTCTTTTCACCAGTATTTTTGAGAAAATTTTGTACACTATGGAGCAAAGACTTATT
This sequence comes from Lepidium aucheri, assembly GCA_900406435.1. Classification (NCBI taxonomy): domain Eukaryota; kingdom Viridiplantae; phylum Streptophyta; class Magnoliopsida; order Brassicales; family Brassicaceae; genus Lepidium; species Lepidium aucheri. The sequence goes on from OVBA01000825.1 coordinate 50,028, forward strand.
GGCCTATAGTTAGTCATATCTTTGGGATTTTGGATTTTGGGAATCAGAGCTATGTGGGTATAGTTCCACTCACTTGGAAAACTGCCATTCGTAAAAGCTTCTGAGACTTCCTGAGTGATTTTGTCTTTGACTATGTCCCAATAAACCTGTAGAAAATTTGCCGTGATCCTACCTGGCCCTGGGGAGCTGTCCTTCTTGATACTAAATGCAGCTTGTTTAACCTCTGTTTCTGTTACTGGGGCCATGAGCAGGTTGTTCAATTCAGTTGTTACTTTGGGTTATAGACCTGTGAGAGTTTCATTAATGTTGCGCGGCTGTGAGGTTTTGAACAGAACTCTTAAGTAGTCAGCTGCTACAGAGCCTTTCGATCCTTCTTCAAAGTGAGTAACTCCATTGATCTGCCAGTGCTATCATTTTGTTTTTTGCTCTTTTGAAGTTAACAAAGTTATAGAAAAATTTGGAGTTTTGGTCCCCCAGTCTGAGCCAATTTTCTTTGCTCTTTTGTTTTCAAAATTTCTCTTCCTCAAGATAGTGAGAGCATAAATCCTTCTTCAATTCAATGATCTGTTGGAAGTTTGGATGGGGTGCACTCATTTCCTTATCAAGTTTTGTTCTTATTGCTTCAATCTTTGAGAGAGAGAGAGTTGGTTTTGTTCTGTTTCCATCTCGAGATTTCTTTTCTACATTCTCCTAGTCCATCCATGGTGTAAGCTCCGTCCTTTTCCATTGCAGTGTTCCATGCTTTCTGAATAACCTCCTTAAAACCCCTCTTGGTTATCAATCTCCTATCAAAACAGAAGTGCCTCATGTAACTAGAGTTCTCTGCCATGATTGTGGTATATAGCGGTGTGTGATCTGAGCCTAGGATTGGCATATATCCGGTTTTAGTTCTCGCATATTTATGTATCCATTCGACATTTCCATAACTTCTATCGAGTCTGCATTGTATCCACTGATTTCCTCTCTTTCCCATCCAAGAGTAATGTGGGCCTAAACTGTCAATTTCTCTAAGTCTGCAGCTCTTCAGAAATGATCTGAAGCTCGAGAATGACTTGTCTGGTCTCGCAGGGCCTCCTAGCTTATTCTTGTTCGAGTATATTTTGTTAAAATCTCTAATAAGGAGCCAGGAGATAATTCTGTTTTCTCCAAATTGTTGGGTCTCATTCCAAACTTCTGGTCTTCGTTGTGTCACCAAGTATCCATAAATAAAGGTCACTGCTATCCTACTCCCTCCAATCTCGACTTCTCCATCTATGTAGTTGGCACAACTCCTTTTTACACAGAGGTTGACATGATTTTTCCGTAGTAGCACCAGTCCACCACTTAGTCCATTTGGTTCCACCGTAAATAGGTGGTCGTAGCTGCTCCATCTTTGGATTGATTGTAGTTATTGAAGAATATTCTTGGTCTCCATGAGGAATATTATGTCCGGAAATAATTTCTTTCTTATTTCCTTTAGGCGTCGAACTATCAAGGTGTTCCCCAATCCTTGACAGTTCCAACTGAATATGCTCATATTTCTTTGGGTGGCTTCAGGGGAGCCACCATACCTTTATGAGGCATGTCAGTTTCCATGGTACTTTCTGTTTCTTTTTGGACTTATATCGTTTTATCTGTTTCCCTTGTGTTTTCTCATTGGTGTTTTTGTCCAACAGTGTCTTTAACTCTAGGTTCAAAGAGGTTCCATGGTTTCTAGAGCAGCTTTGTCCTTCTTCTTCCATCTTGTTAGTGGAGTCACCCATTTCTGAGTCTGCAGAGCTTGCTCTTTTGAGGCTAGGCTTGCTATCTGTGTGGCTTCTTCCACTGTCCTCTGATAGTTTGTTCTCTTATTGTGCTTACCAAGGCGGAGTTGTAGGTTGGGGCTTACTAACTTGAGAGGGTCTCCTTCATTATGAGGTTCCTGAGGGTCAGTCTGGGACTTAGCAGGTGATTGAGTACCTTGTATGTCGTCCTCTTATGGGATTTGAAGTGTTACAAAGATTTTCACTCTCACAAACAGTTGTAGGTGCGTTTTGTTGGGATCAAAGTCCACCTCCAAAACCTCACCTATTGCTTGGAAGAGATCCCTGGTAAAGTACTTTTACCGGAATCTCTGATAAACGAATACACATCAGAATATTTGTAAGTTTTTCATCAGAGAATTCACTATCTAGTTTGACGATTGTAAACCCCCAGTTCTCAAAGTTCCAGAAGTTAAATTGAAGCACTTCTTCCAAGTCATTTTCCGATTGAAATTGGAATGGGAAGATGTCTTTTCCTAACGCCATTCCTTTAATTCTATTGCCAAATCTTCAGATTCTAGGTATTCCCAACTTCAATCTAGCTACGTTCTGAACATTTGGGTTCAAAAGTTTACCTATTACTGTGAGATTTTCTTGCGCCGGATTGATGTAGCTTCCTGTCGGTGGAAGTTCTATTGTCTGGTCTTCCTCGATACTCATCGATCTCAACTTATTCAGTAGTTATTGGTCTATCCGGTTCTCACCATTCACTTTATCAAAGCTCATCTTTGCTCTTGAGATCCGTAGCTCTTGTGTTTCCTGATGGATGGTTCTGTGTTTAATCCCAGGCTCTTGAGGCTTAGAAATTTAGATGAGATTTTGATTGGAGGAAAACAGCACAAAATCGGAGGTTTGTTGATGTGTAGGTTCGTCGAGAGTGACGTTAGCCGTTATCGTCTTTAACGTTAAGAGAGGAGAAATCTTAGCACTAGTTTTTTATTGATATTTTTTTTCCTTTTTGACAAAAATTAGAGGTACTAACATTACACCATCTCCAATGGTTGTTTTTTTTCATAAATAAAATTCTCTATGCAAATGGCTTTTAGTCTAGTGGCTGGTGGTAAGTCCACTAAAGGCAGACGTATATGCACAATCAGGGATCGAGTTCCACCGCCTACAAGATTTATGTAGGAATTTAGCTAATGGACCGGCTTTTGTAGTCCATATTAATATTGCCATTGACAAAAAATAGTTTTTTTAGGATTTACTCAAATACATATTAATATTTTTATAATGTATTTATCTATTTTTTATTGTTGATTTCTAAAATACTTTTCTATTTTTATATATTTGATCCACAAGTAAACACTCTATAACAACATTACTAAAATTATAAAATTTCATTACATATCATATAAATAAAGAAATACAAATGACAAATATATAATACTTTTGTGATAATTACGTATTTTTAATTATTTTTTTGTCGTATATGATTTATTAAAAGGCCAAAGCCCAAAATATAAAGTTTATAAGCCGAAACCTGTATTAAATGGACATATTTTTAATTTATGTCTTGCTTTTTATTAAAACAATATTTTTTTTATTTTCTATTGTAATATATATTATTGTGGTATTTTATAATATTTTATTTATATTTATTAGTTATATATTCACTAAATTCAGAAAATTATTGTTTCTAAACACTGTTTTAGTTTTTTTCTAGCCATACCTTTGAATTTTACTTAGGTATATAATAATAAAACAATAAAAATTAAAGGATCATTTTGCAAAAAAAAAGTATTATTAAAAATTAAAAGAAGAAATAAAAAATTTCAAATTTTTAAAAAAGAAATAAAGATTTTCAGATTTAAAGAGTGATCTGAAGTACTATCTGAAAAAGTTTTTTTCAAATATAGAATTTAAAAGATTTTAAGTACCATTGTAGATGCTATCAGAAATTTCACCGCATTTTTCCATCTAAAACCACGCCAGAACTCCAATAATTATATTTGTAAAGAACCATCGATTGTTCCAAAAATTTATCATATTATCTAACAATACTATTGCTTGTCGATAAAGCTCACTGTGAAATTTTGATGACCTTTGCAATAGTAAGTCGTCAAAATTTTCGACAAAAATATTGATTATAATTGAGTAGAAATGCTCGTAGTTCTTTTGTAAATTCTAAGTTCCTAACAAGTTTTTTCTTGTCAACTCAAAATTTATTAGAATGGGCAGAGTAAAAGTCAACAACATTAAATTCTGGTTGGATTATAATTTTTCTAACGAGTTTTAGAAAATTCAAATGTTGTAATTAAATTTTTATAATGTAAAATTGTAATATCTGTAATGAAAATTATTGTAAAGAAAATTAATTAATATATTATTAAAACGAATTTATAGTAAATATAAATAAATATAAAAGAAATTTTGAGAAATGCCCTTTTTAGTGTACCCCTTTTCAAAAATGCTCCTTGACATTTATCTTTTCAAAAATGCCTCTCATTAATACGAAAATGACTAAAATACCCTCAATAGAATTATTACAAACTTTTCCGGCAAAAAAAAAAAATTTCCCGCCAAAAAAAAGTTTTTCCCGCCAAAAATTTTTTTT